>WOGP01001460.1:8703-19039 GCA_015342065.1 Leptinotarsa undecemlineata | reverse complement strand
TATAACTTGCACCATAAGTCAAATGCTTTTAGGTCGATTAAAATTTTTAAAATGTTCTTAATTTTCACTTTATTTTATTCTTTCTATTGTTGAAGTTTAATAATTTTTCAACCATTTGATGTATTTTTTATTGCGCTAAGCCATTTTCTTCTCTACTTATTCCTAAAAAACAAACCAGTATTCCAAATTTGCTGCAACATCTACATCTTGCAACTTTAACATCTGCACATGATGAATCATGGTTAATAGAAACTGCATTATCAAATATAAATAAGGTGATATTCATACATGAATAAATTTTCGAATTAACTGATGAATTTCTTTCTAGGAGTCAGAAATATAATTTTTTTTTCTTCTAGACTTAAATGAAGGAACACAGTTGAGAAGTTTGCATTGGCAGGATGTAAGAAGGTAAGTGAGGTTTCTTTGTCCGATATTATTGTACGTGAATAATTTTGGCATGTTATTTTGATAGAATTCAGTTTCTGTCGTGTTATAGTTTTTTTCAGATTCTTACGTTGGTGTGAAATCGAAAGTTTTTTGTTTAACATGCAAATATGAGCATTTTATTTACGATTATTGTCAATGATAATGCCTATATTCATAGATATTGTATTGCGTTAGAGGTCTTCAACTTTAAATATTTTTTACATGACTGTTGATGAAACTGAGAGCTAGACTCATGTGCTATCGATCTAAAATGTTTTTGGCAAGTCCCCTCCTGATATTTTTTTTGATGATTTTTTCAATTGGGTTTTTTGATATTTTTCTAGTTGCCGGCTGAAACTGACAGTCAAGACCACCTGTATCTACGTCACTAGTTTAACTTTTGAATAATGTTCACTGAAAATATCTAAAATTTCACAAACCCTTACAGACGCCTTTCCACAAGTTTCAAGTTGGGATTATCCAGAACTTTTTTAGTTGTTATGTGTTGAGTCTAAAAATATTTTTTTGTAATACATTAAAATTGAATTCATTAAATAGTTCATACATATTCTACAAATAAATGACACTCAGCGGCTAATACGATTTTGTAATAAGTAATACGATTTCTGTACTATGCAATAAATTTAGTATAACTATTTGAATATTTTCCGTTATTCCATGAACGTCAAACCAACAAAAACGGCTTCCAGTTAATATCACAAGTGAATTCGTCCGAATAATTTTTTTTTCATCTATTCAAAATAACGGCTTTGTTAGTGTTCCAAATTTAGATCGACAACCTTTTTTTTCTCAATTGGAGCATGACAATTATTAATGTGCATAGGTAAAACCGTTTATATCGATTGTACTCGCACAACAGTTCCGCTCAAAGTGATCAATAAACTATCTTCTCTAATGTCCTAGCTGTACACTCAGTAATTTCATGAATACTACTAAAATATAATTTTTTGAATATAAGATAAAGTTCTATGAAAAAAGTATTCGAAAAAATGAGTTTTTCATGATGACTTCGATTGAAGTTTAATTCAGTTCTACATTCGATAATCACGCTAAAAAAATCTATCTAATAGTTGAGAATTCATTCAAATCCAATTTCAATCAATTCTATGTTCGTAACTGAAAGAATATTGAAAAGGGGAATTTTCAGTTATAGAAACATATAAAAAAGTAATACAAATTATGAAAATATGAAACAATTAAAATTAATTGACGCTTCGAGGCGACTTGATTGATTCCAGTGGCACATTTGCTTGTTCAGCTGCAGGAAAACCGAAAAAAACTGCAGCACCACATAATCTGGAGATTTTGATCTGCCAATATCCTTCCTCTCTTCCATAACATAAAAGGTAGGGTATCTCCAGAGGCTCCACTGAATTCAAGATATTGCCAGAATAGTTATTTTGTCATGAAATCTTGCTACAGATATTGATATTATTATTTTAAAGAGCCTTACAGATGACACATACATGAACACACACTTAAGAAGATCTTCAACTTGATTTTTGCAGCTATGTTATATTTTCAATTAATTCGATTTTACTTGGAAGTGCGTCTCAATAGTTGGGCTGTTCCAAAGAACACTCTTTGTTTTATGTTAAGTATATATTTCACACCTTCTTCAGGACAACTACGATATTGATATACTACAATAATAATACATCTTGTGAAAATATAACTTTAAATACAATAAAATTACAATAGTTATCAATGTTTGACTTACAATTAATACTACTAGTACCGATTTATAATTAATCCAGTCACTAATTCTTATGGTGAATGGGTAGTTTTGCTGACTAGTTGAAAACGAAATTACTAAA
This sequence comes from Leptinotarsa undecemlineata, assembly GCA_015342065.1. Classification (NCBI taxonomy): domain Eukaryota; kingdom Metazoa; phylum Arthropoda; class Insecta; order Coleoptera; family Chrysomelidae; genus Leptinotarsa; species Leptinotarsa undecemlineata. Next base: position 16,772 of record WOGP01001460.1, on the reverse strand, counting down.
CTATCGGGGTATGCAACATGCAAAAAAATACTCTTAGGGACATTAAATCCAATATCTCGAAATATTTTATTGTCATCATCAGGGAAGAAACAAGAGAAAAAAATTTATATTTATATTTTGCTCAAATTGTGATAAAACTACTTACATTTAGGTTATATGCAAATGGTGGAAAAATCATCACATATATATATATGTACACCAAAACAGTTAAACATAAAAGTTAACAATAAAATCTTGGAAACAGTAACATTTAATTATTAGGAAAACACTCTTGAATGTTTCAGTCAATATTTGATTTAAAAATCATCAATTTTGAAATTTTGATGGACTCTTGGCTTTTTCATCAAGGTCAAATTCAACAGTAGCGCCAATATATTCAGTTGAGATAGATTATGTTAGGTTAGGTCCACAGTGAATGAGTCTATTCGACCCTCCACCGCAACTCGCAAGGGTTTATTGTGGCTCACACCTATTCACACTCGACCAAATAAACCCATCTTCTTAACGAAATCGATTATTTTGTATAGTGAGTGGTCTTTCAGGTCAGATGGTAAGAGTACGGATCTATTGAACTTTAAAAACCTGAATCGGTCCCCAGCGGGGCAGGCACAATGTATGTGATTTGCTGTTTCATCACTTTTCAAACAGAGGCGACACACACACTGTCTTTCGACAGTCCAAATCTCTGCAAATGATAATTCAAATGAAAGTGACCTGTGAGAGGTAAATCAAAAATCAGTTTCATAGACACTAAGTTGAAAACAGTAATTTGAAATATAACAAAACACCCAATGGAAAAGAAATGGACAGGTGTTACAGGTGTTCTAACTCTTATTTCATTAATATGAAGATTTTTTGGAATATTTTATTTTGTTGAGATTCACGATATGAAGTATAATTCCTGAACATTGAATAATATTGAAGCTAACATTAAAATCTAGGTTGAAAATTTGAAAACTAATCAGTATGATTTTGCACCTGGATCAAGGATATTTCCAAAACCATATGAATATAAAATATATAAATATAAAATGGTAAAACTATTTTGCCCTTATACATTCATGAATATATGCCCGCTTTTTAAAAAACGGCCAACAAAATCCAAAATCATGAGTTCTCATCATGCTCCTCATAATACGTATCTGTCCCAGAAAATCCCTCTCAGCAAAGTTCGATTCTCTCCAAGGTGTTAACGCATACGTCAAAATCGACTGAACCTGAGCATAATAAATAATTCGCAGTACGTTTGAGTCAACCGACCTGCCAATTTGTTTAATTTACCCAGCATTATTGAAATATGTTTTCTATATGACAAATTTCAGTCAATGTGCAAGCCTATGAATGGTATATGTGGAAAAAAAGGAAATGATTTATGGCCGAGTTTTATATAAACAAATTTTCCCTCTTTAATACATTATGGAATTGCAACGATTCTGTTTTTCTCTGGTCAAACAGAGACCCTTTTCACATCAACTCAACATGTCGTAGCAAATTGGAACATTGTAGCTTCGGATATATTCATATGTAGGTCACTGTCGTACAGTAAAAACAGTGAGGGTCCTAGTATGGAGCCTTGCTGCACACCCCTTTCTTCTGCCAAATAGGATTCAAACAACTGCAAAATATCAACTCGATTTTCAACTCGAAATTACAACTTTGAACTCAAAATTTCAAACTTTATTTCGAGTTTGAAGTCGAAATTTTGAGTTTACGTAATATCGTAATTTCGAAACCGAAGTCGATATTTTGTTGTTGATATTTAAGTCAAAATTTCGATAATAAAGGCGAAATTTCGAATTTCAAAGTCGTAATTTTCAAAAAACAAACAATTTCAAAACTGATGAAAATGAAGGAGTGGAGTATTTTTACGAATTTCGTTAAAACAGTGTAGATGTAGGAGAACAGGTTCTCATTTTTTATACGTGAAAGCTGATCGTTTTCACTTCATTCCTGCCAAAAAAGTTTTGATCGATGACTCATGAATTACATGCATTATAATTTCACTGATATTGCCAGATTAGACTCCTTTAGAAGGACCATAGAAATGTGATTAAATTGATCAAATTTGTATCCATGTTACCACGTATACATATTAGTTTCTATAAGTGGATAAATCGTGAAAAAGTAGAATGATTTTAAATCAGTTACGTGTGCAGGTCTATATAGTGTGAAGTATCGCATGTTCCAAACATGTGATACTACAAACTGAGTAATAAATGAAGTTGTATTTTTATTAATATTATGGTAATTATAGAAACCAATAAAATAATAGAATTTTTTACAAATGTTCACTTTTTCAGAAAACAATAAATTTGGTATCAAGGAAAAGTCAAGATGTACAAAGAGCAATTCATTATAGTTTAGGTAGTTGAAAATTAAAAAAAGAAAAACATGTTTTTTCTAAACCTTGAGTGTTTCGATGTCTAACGTGTAAAAGATGATCATTTTTAAAAAACTTTACTACAAATAAAAAACAACAAAAATATTTTTTGATCTCAAAGAACAATAGAATTTATGATTTTAAGAAAAAAAAATGGTTCCTTAATTTCAATATTTGGTGGCAAAAATCGATTTTTAATGAATACACGCATTTTTTAACAACAAATAATTTTTTCAAGTAACCGTTTTTCTCTAAAAATCATAATTTTCGTCAATAAGTATATTACGAAAAAAAGTTTTAGATTTATTCATCAACAATGTATTTATTCATAACATTTTTTTGAATAATAACAGTGAAAAAATCAAAAAAATTAAGTGGCTTTCAACCGTTAGACATAGTAACAATCAAGATTTAGGGAAAGTTTTTTGTTTTCAATTGTTGATAATAAGTGGAAAATCAAAATTTTTAAATTTTTGCAAAGGCGATCTTTTTTTTTTAATTCGAAAATTTTAATTATTTTTCGAGATATTCAAAAAAAAACGAAACCTCAATTTTTTTACTGATTTGTTTATAACTTCAATAATTTTTTTCAGCGCCTTTTCGAACTTTCCCTTGAGTTTCTACGTGACAATACGAATCGAATGACACCTTGATCGTAATTTTCGGAAACTATACAAAAATTTTAAAAGAAAATGGTACATGTGTACCATCTGTTCGGTGACACCATAAAATTGCACACTTTGAATAATACTCTCAAATGTTCAGCTGAAAGTAACATTTCATGGCTAGATGAGTAATTTTTTCGAGTTTTTATGTACTCTCATGATCTGAGTTCACTGAACGTTTACTGAAAATAATACGGAAACTTAACTATGTCACTATAAATACACTATGGCAGACCGCCCAAAATAGCAGACTATTTAAATGTTTTGCTGAGAAGACGAAAAATTAACTGTAGTCACTCAAAATTCAATATGGCGGATCGCCAAAAATGGCGGACTAGGTATTTTTAGTATTTCATGCGTTTCAAATGAAAACGTTCAAGGGAAAAAATCAAAGTACCAAAAAAGGATGGTTGCCATATTAGTTCCAAATTGTTATAAATTTGGCAAAGGTTAGGGATTTTTTTGTGGTACTTGAATAAATGTAGGGATCGAACATGCAACTAAAACACATTGACAAATTAACTGAATCGTGTCCAGCGATAACTAAAAAATTTAAAATGGATTGACAGTAGCGAAACATGTTTTGAAAACATGGTTGAAAAGAATCATAAATCTTACAATTGAATCAAACCCAAAAATGGATTATTAATCACACACATTTTTAAACAAATCGCGAGATTAGCCCGTGCAGATAGATTACACAATAAAAAAATCGGGCGACAATCTTTTATATAATATAAATTGTATAATGTATTCAATGGATGGATCTTTTCCAATTTAAAGTTTTTTCCTAATAACTTATTATATTAATACTCCTCACATGATATGTTGTGTAGCGTCCCTATGAATGATATCCGTAACATTTTCATTACGAATACTTGAAGCACTAACAATGAGAAAAAAGTAATTTTCGTGTAATTCAATGCTCATATATTCAAAGTAGTAATGTAAAAGCAACTTCTGTGAACGATCTACAAGTCATTGTGAAAAATTTTTATTGCATTCTTTCTTTCCTTGGAAGTTTTCCATATATTTTGTATAATGATAGAAGAGTAGAAGAGTTATATAAAAATGTCTATTAGACAAGGCATTCCCAAATAAACATCTAGTGTAACTGACGTAATCCAAATTATTTATTTATACTACTACTATCGAACCGCCCCGATACTGAATATACATATAAACGCGTGCGAACGCTGCTAATCATATAGCTATAGGGCGAAGCGCGGCTTTCGACGCGATATTTATAAGCACGCGCCGCTGGCCCCCTGGCAGGTACCGCTGCAAACACTATGCCCCTGCATTTCGAATCTGTAATATTATTTTAAATTGAATGCTGTAAAGGGCCATATTGATCTATTTTAAATGCACAATTTATTTAAGGTTCTTCATTGGATAAGAATTAAAGTTGTATTGTTTAAAATTGCTTTGTAAATAAGCCATTATTTCTCGTAAAAAGTAAAGAAAAAAAAAGTGCTTATTGTGGGTTATCCTCAAAGGATAGACCTTTGTAAGATGTACAGTATTGTAGTTCATCATTTTGATTTCTTACGTAGGGTTCAGCTAACGTTTGCAATGTAAGCGCAAAAAATGTGTTCATTCACCACATCGCATCAGACACCTCTAAAAATATCATTGTTTCTCTACTATATCATGCGTGTTACAAACCTTTCTCTTTCTATTAAACAAATTTGCATTTAAATCCATTGCGTAGTTTTAACCGTACATAGGGACAGACAGCCGAAAGTGACTTTGTTCTAAACTATGTAGTGATTTACAGCTGAATTTTAAATTGGAATTCTACGTGCTAACTTTCAAAGTAAACAAATCATGATGTCCGCAGAAATCCAGTCCTTTCCGATTACAGTTATAACTTTACTGTTCATTTCTTCATGGAATTGTAGTGTAAAAACTAATGTTAACTGGTCTTTGAGATTTTAGATAAATAATGAACATCCACATGTTTGAAATAGAAAAGGTAAACAGTGTTTGCCAAGTGAGTCGATAATTTACACGATACTGAAAATCACCAAAGACAACTGTGATTCCCTGATGAGATCTGGGAATCACTAATAAAATTGTACGATTCCTAGTATTATTTTTTCTATCCCTTCAAAAAAAAAGAGGTGTGAAGAATAGAACAAATTTTGAGTGACTTTGGAAAATAGAACCTGGAATCTAATATGGTCAAAATTTCCTAGTACGAGTACAACCACGATTTCAAAATTTTTTTATAATAATGTAGTAATATAATGACAAACAACACCTAGTCACCGTACGTATCGTTGAGAAAGTATAAACATACGAAAAAAGTCAAAAGAAACTATCACTTGAATAATGAACATAATGTTGGTATCAAATTAATTTTGTCCATCGTCTTTAGGTTTTCATATCTGATTTCTACAAAAGCAATGAGGCATCAGACGAAGTGATCTAGTTTTCCTATAGCAAATTTAATATTTGTTGTGGGGTAAAATATATAATTTCATTCGTTATGTCATTGCCTGTGATGTGTACCGCAGTTGTATATGGAATGCTAGACATAAAAACCTGAACACAGTGGCCAAAAAACCCGTAAACTTGCTTGGACACAAAAATCTCTTTCAGTACTGCTCTACTCTTTAAAAAATCGACTTGCTAGAAACGTTACTGGGGATTATTATTATTATTTTAACCACTAGTATACCATAAAATGCAATCCTTGCAGTCTCCCTATTTCTGTTTCAGTTAAAAAGCGATATATTTGGCATATTCTTGTATATCATGCCCGAAAGAAAATTACGCCGGTCGTCACTGGTAACTATAAAGCAATGGTAATGTAGCTAAGAGCGCGCGAATGTATGATGTTTCCCCGCCACTCATGAAATAGCGATAATAATGCTTCCGATTTCGACGGAACTTTGGCGAAATTAATACTGCATTCGATTACGATATAATAACGCTAGCCGCGAGTGTACAGTCAAGTGGACGTTACAGTGCTGTACGCGAAATGATCTAGTAAGGCGATAGACATTACTTATATCGCCCGTTTCCATGTGAACCGCTGACCATGCTGAAGTAGAATAACGCGATTCTGGGAAATTGATGTGCAAGCAATCTTATATTCATAGGGAGAATATTTTTATAATTCAGTCTTAATTTTGCTCTCACACTGTTAACACCCATTTCTGTTAATGAAATTTATCTTTAAAAAAGGACTTTACTATCCGAAAGTTATTTTTGTCACAGTCGGTAGGATACTCGAAATTGAAGTTATCGAACGTGCAGTTTTCGTTTCAACGATTTATGGGGTATCGAACTCGTTGCTTTGCCTTGTGGAGGTATTTGTCAAGGAGTAGCTCTTCAAACCTCAAGAAACCTAATCCATCGTGGACCTTTAGCTACCCTCAACAGGCAGATCATTGGGGAGTGGAAGAGAATCGTCCAGTCTCGCAAGGAAGTCTTTCTGGAAATAAAAAATCGAGGAACCATTCGTCTACCTTATAAGAGATGCTCAAAGTTCTTACAATTTTAATACCAATTTATATACCAAGTTAAAAATGGCAGTCGGTAATCGGTATCTGTCCAAGTGCTTCTCAAAAATTAGTGACTTTGTGTTTTTGTGGTGCAATAAAAAGCTAAAAATGGATACTATGCATACATCAGGTGCCATGGAGTATTCCACGTGAATTGTTACGATAAAATTGCTCCAAATACATACAAAAATAATAATAAACTCATATGTAGAGAATGTGCGAGTTCTAATATGGACAGTAACGATACCAATTATGAGTTCTATTCTGAACTTATTGAAGAACATTTTCAATGTTCAATTGAAAATGTCCAAATGAAAGATACCATTGAGAAATTAAATAAAAAGTATCATTTATTTTACGAAGTAGCTTTAACGATGGAAAATGATTTCTTGAATAAAATTGAAGAGTATCAGAAAAACCATTCGCGAATTGCAGGACAGTCTGAATGATCTGAAATTTGCGAATGAAAGAGAAGATAACCGACAGAAACAAGGAGACAAAGGAATGGAAAACTCTAGTCTCAACACATTGGACCTGGATGGCTTGTTCACTGTTGATTCAAATAAGGATTTAGGAAGACTTCTGAATATCTCGACTGAATCAGATTATGATAATACACCAAATAGGAAAACCAACCAAATATCGCTATTGGAAGAGCTGGAAAAAGCACAAAATGCTTTCAGAGAGGCAGCGAGATATCATATTAGCAAGACCATGGATACACTCAGTGAAAATAGTATTACTGAAAATATAGTCAATAACGCAGAGGTAACAAATCCATCCCTTCCATTTAGAAAAATTCACGTATGCGGAGACCAGTATGCCACATATTTTTATGAAGCTCTAACGAAGATTGATATTAATCATAGATGATGTGTCTATGAACAAATGAAATATGATGCAGAAAATCTCTTATCTCACAAAAAAAGTATTTGTTGATACTTTAGTTTACGGTAAGGATGATTCAGTAGTGACCATGTTTAATACAAAAAAATTTTAGTAATTTATAATTTAAAGAAAATTCTGAAAAGACACGTTAGGTCTTAGCAACTTCACCAATTTGATAATGATAACAGAGTGCCATTCTTTTTTCGATAAAAATATCAATATGATTACTTACAATAGAATCAAATATTTCAAGAACTGCTCGTTGACATCTTTAGCTGGACAAGAAAAAAAAAAGGTAGTAAATTTGAAGTTATTGAAAAGTTGAAAAAACCCTATCGAATATTTCAAATCAGAAACATAAATTCACCTTGAAAACATTGTATATAATTGAATTTGTCCCAAATGAATCATTGCAGTTTTTCGAAGTGAAATCTCATTCGATGGATATCTCAACCAAAGCTCCAGTGAAAGAGTTTGACTTGTTTGAATCCAGACATAAACAAAATGCTTCGCTAATTCTATTGAATATACAATCAGCTCGCAATAAGATAGATTACCTGTCAATAGTTTTAGACTGAGGGATTCCCTCCTTTTTTACTTTTGACTGAGCATTAGTTGCAA
>WOGP01001459.1:0-19040 GCA_015342065.1 Leptinotarsa undecemlineata | reverse complement strand
ATACCTCATTACATAACCGTACAGTTCAACAGGTCTTTCAATCATTTTTGTTATTTCTCTGTTTTTGTCTGTAAATAGAGTGGCGCCCTGTCGAAGAACACCCACATTTAATGAACCCATGAGTCGCTCCCTGAACTAGAGCTGCCGTGCCTATAACACTAACATTCAAAACGCACAACAACAAGTTTAATTTGAAATGGAGTTATGGGACATTCCACAAAGAGAAAACTCAAAAGGGAAATACTGGCATTATCTTAATACTACTCATTCCTTTATTGAAATTCAACTTCCTCCACTGATTTTAGGCTTTCATTTTTTTCTTTTACAGATGAAGATGATCCGGATCCTAGTGAATGGCCTTCGATAAGGTTGAGGGCTTAAGGAAATCGAAGGTATAACCATTTGAGGGTTGCAGAGAAACAGTATTTTGACAGTCACAATTTTCTAAACTTTCTAGAGTTCTCAAAATCATCAATAACCAGTTCGAAGAAAAATTCGAGTATTGAAGATTGAACGATGATGACAATTTCAACGTTCATATTACTATTAATATACATAAATTTCGTTTCGTACATATAAACTATTCCATGCTTTTATAAGCAGTATATTATTTGAAACTGAATTGAACTTCTTTTCTTTATACTCACTTTTTCATTCTTTTTCAAAATACTTTCACATATATTTATGTATGGCTATAATTTACAGAAGTACACATAGGTACGATTGTGTTTCAACGTCAAATAATTACGTTAGGTGGATAGGGATGACGACTCCCGCGTCAAACCACTGAAATTCTGATTTTTGCAGTTTTTTTTTGTCTTTCACCCTCTCTTTCTCCAATATTATGTGTACTCACATGATAGCAAAGACGTTTCCCGCGTAAAATCGCCAAAAATCCCGATTTTGGGAATTTTGGGGTTTTTCCCCCACTTTTAGCGTTCTCCCGCAGCTCAATGGTTGACCGTAGAAAAAAACTTTATGAACATAAAATATTGGAAATTTCATACTCTATCTTTTCGTGAGGATGACCTTTCTGAAACAATGGCGTAGTTTTCTAGTTATTCGCAATAAACTAAAACTTAGTCGAATTTTTTAAAAATTTATGCAAAAAAAACATATTTCCCGTGAAAAATTTTGTTAGCAAACCTCAGATTCGTATTCAGCAGCCTAAAATACCATTAAAAACCAATTTTTTAAACTCTCGCAAAACTTTCCGCAAAAAAACGCAATCTGCCTAGACTAATGTTTCTCTTCTATTTCTTCAGTGAAGAAATGAAACTCAGGAAATATCAGCATCATCGAGCATTTCGCTAACCAAGTTAGTGTCATCAGGAGGTGAATAAAACTATTGCTTCAGCAACATTATGAATCATTACCTGGCATAATGAGGGACATGGTATTAATTTTTAGTATTTTGTTAGTGTTTCTATGGTTATTAGCTACCCACACTTTTCCCGCTCTTTACCCGTAATTGAGTTGAAATTCGACAAATGAGCTGTCAGGAATGAGACCTTCATCACCTCTGCATAAAAATCATGATCTGAAAGCTTGTCGTGTACTTGTTTTAACAACTTCAAGCATTCCTGACTCATTATATGGCCATTTTCTGTGATACGTTGAGTAACAATGAACTTCTGTAGACTATGAAAATGAATAAGTTGAAGGTAATACTTGTAGCGAGTTATTACAGTCCGCTTAGTTTGATCGATATATTGCAATTCACACAACTTATTTCGTAAATCCCAGACTGCTCTTCCTTACGTGACTGATCCTGTGCAAAATTGAATATTGCATCAATTTCAAGTATAGGGAATTTCATCGTTTCTTACGGAGGCGCCAAAAATAACATCGACAGAGAACTCAATCATCAAATATTAAAAATTAACGGGACTCCCCAGGCGGTTAGTCGATGATTGAGATCTCTGTCAAATCCATAGATGACGTCTTCGTAAGGAGAGGTCATCGCCCTGATTTACTCAGACTTGTCCAGCAATGCATTTGTGGTTCAGCCCAACATCACTGATGAGACTTATGGCAGGACAGCAAAGCCCTCCCTGGTGTTGAATCATAAATGCGATGTGTTTGGGCTCTTTTTAACTCCTACGTTCTATGTTGGACATTTTGGAAAATTCAGGAAATTCAATTATTAGTCTGAAAAACTGAAAAATCACGCTTCAATAACAAAAAATAATTCGAAACTAATTCAGGATTATGTGTTCAACATCGATAATAGGTCCTATGGCGGGATGTAACTGATAACTTTGATAAGTCTGAAATGAGAACAAATGTATTTACAAAAAAAAAAACAAAATAATTTTGTTGTAGAGCGTAGGATGCTTTAAGTTATATTTTTATCATGGCTCCAATTTGGCAAACATCTCCTAATAAAGTATTCAAAATAATGGATATTCAGTAAATAAGATTTATTATGATTTCATACTCAACGAAAGTCATCAGTTACATCAATACAACCTCAGTTTCGAACTATTATTTTCAATTTATGTTGCTATTAAAGCTTGTTTTATTTTGTTTTGAAATTATCATTTGTTTTCTACTTTTCAGTTTGGCTTGCTATTTCAAGCCAATGTTTTCAATATAAAATATATAAGCATGCGCAGACAGTGTGGTTGTCTCACTTGCTCTCACAGAGACTATGTGAGGAAATTATTTAATCCTGGCGATCCTGATCACAATGATAAGATAAACTTATAAAATTACTGTATTCTCACTGATTCTTGATCAGTATACAAAGATTGGAATCAGTCTGTCGGTTACAAACAAACATACAAATGAAGCTTTCAATCGTTTGAGGAAGTTGCGTATTAGCTGAATTTTCGAAAAAAGCTTGACTCAGCTCTAACGAATTTCTTTGTCTAGTTAGCGGATCTCGTTCGTGAAAACTCTATGCTAAAAAGTTCTAGACACACTCGATTTTTTCAAAAATTCATGGAAAAATATTTTGCCAGAACTGTTTTAGATTTCAGTGAAATGGTAGGTACTACTGAATACTGATAAATTGATAATGAATTCTGATAAAATGTATAAGTTACTGGATTGCACTCCTGAATAATATTTTTTGTAATCCCGTACTATTATTTTGATTTAACGGTATTCAGATGACAATTGAAAAGTTAATGTACACAGCCTCCGTCCGTTGAGATTCTTTAACGGCTGAAGGCCGTTAGGACTTGTTCAAATATTTTTTCAAAACTTTATTTTGCCTACACTCGCTGCACATGATTCTCCCAACATTTCTGAGGAAAATTAATTTGGGTCCTTAATTTCATCCATGGTAGTTGTTAAAGCGTACTAGCGAACACAAAAAACTGACGTTCTTCATAATATTGTTGTGATATTGATATTGTTTCATAACAACACGATGTTGGGATTTTTCTGTACAATAACGAGGTATGTAATTTGCTCTTTCTTCGAAATCAAAATGAAATCTTTAAGCGGGATTACGAAAAGTCTTGAACGACACAAGGCCAATACGGAAATTACGGATTCGGTTGTTCACCTTCGTCCGTTATTTGCCGGATTCGGTTGTTCAACCTCATCCGTCATTTGCATCATATCGGCTTTGTAACGTTGATAGCTATTTTCCAAAACTGAGCATGTTTGTGATTACATCTCCAAACACATAATGATTTTCAGTCTACTCCATGCGTATTGCTCTTCCTACGCGTGGCTGGATTGATTCATCTTTACCCAGCTATTATATGGATTGGTTTCAGAATTGATTCTGCAATTAATGTCGTGAAATTTAAACATGAGTTTAGTTTCTAGTTGCCTGGCACTATATTCAAAAGATGATGTAATTAAAACTATATCTGACACTAATCTTTTATCTATGGGAGATTTTGTTGATAGATGAATATCACTCTTACTGACATTCAGTTACTTCATACGATAATTATAAATCAAACTGTCCACTGTAAGTCTACGTCATTTCTCATCTCATATATATTTCGTTTCGCTGTCTCTTGTAAACCTGTCGTTTGTCCGAACCAATCCATTGAATTGATTGGTCTCTTCAAATTCGTCAAAAAATACTTCTTTTTCAAGAGTTCTTGTCACTTACCGATTGAAATATAACAATCAGACACTGAAATGAAATTTAGCCAATTTTTTTTCATTTCTATCCATCACACTGGTTACTAAAACTTTGCTATTTTGATTTTCTGACATCACTTGAGATTTCAGATGTCAGAAGTGACTGAAAAATTAAACTGTATGCATGAATAATTGCGCATATTCTGATCCAGAAATGACACAGTACATGCTGTTTCGGTAAAACCAGTCGTTCTTCCAGAATCACTATGCCAGTTGTCATGACGTTCTATTCTTTGTATTTGTCTTCGCCAGAAAAACAGAATTGAAAGCTTAGAAAATCAAAGATTGAACATATTGACGACTATGTGATGGAATTGGGCGATTCTTGATGAAAACTCATAGCTTATAAACATGAATTCGAGTGGAACAATCAATAAAATCAAAATAAATAGCTGAAAATAACAAATATATGAAGTAAAAAACCCTGAAATGAAATAGTTATAAAATACAAGCAACAATTCAAAATTGAACAATACAGAAAGAAATGGAAATTTAAACAATTCAAGCCAAATAACTTCACGACGTTTTGATTGTTAGTATCCACAATTATCTTCTGGTTATGACTGGACTTATTCCTTCGAGCGATAACTATTTGTAGGGCAAGCGAATGATTCACCTGTCTCCTCTTCCTTTCTTGTGTTGGCGTTTTTTGCTTAATTAGTGGTTTCCATATGTTGCGTGTTTCTAAGCTAGATCAACTGAATGCGTTGTTGGACAACATTTATGCGGCTTCTTTGAATTTTCTCTTAAACCAGTGTTTCTCCATATGATATGTGTACATGAGTCCAAACATATTCTGCTATTTTCAGAAGAAGACCGACACTGAGTAAAATACATCTATATATCGATAACCCACTCACACGGGACAGTATTTGAATGACGAATACAACCACCATCAACTGAAAGAGGAATCATCAAGGCTCTAGTAGATCGTGTTTACGGGTTCTGTTATACAAAGAAAGGTATCAAGAAAGAACTAGGCATTATCAAAAATTATCTTCAACGAAATGGTTACTCCGAAGTGATGGTAAAACATACTTTGGCCAATAGACAGCATGAGCCTCGCGAGGAAGAGAAGCCGTCGCAACCAGTACTTGCACTTCCCTACATCAGAGGTTTGTCGGAAAGGGTAAGAAGAATTGCGTTCAAGTACAACATCAGAACCTGCTTCAGATTCGGAAACATTATCCGTCGCAGCCTCACGAAAACGAGGCCACCAAACGAGGACTGCGTTTCCAAAAATAGCATTTACCGGATACCTGGATACGGCCGTTGAAAGTCCGCATTGGCGAGCATAAGAAACACACACAACGAGGAGAAACCAGCAAATGGCAAATATTTGGACTCATCACTATATTATCAAGTGGTCTCAATCCGAAATCATCCACAGGAAGAAACACACGTTCAAGAGAAAATTCAACGAAAACGCATATATGTTGTCCAACATCGCATTCAGCCAAGCTAGAATAGATATACGCAACAAATGGAAAACAACAAGCGGAAAATGGCAAACTGCCGCTAAACTGTCATCTTCTGCCAAACCAGTGAACCGGTAGAGGGAAGAGGGGAAAGGTGAAAGCACTCGCATGACCTATAAATAGTCATCGCTCAGAAAAATAAGTCCAGTCATCACCCGAAGATGATTGTGGATACTAACAATTCGAAACGTCGTGAAGTAACTTGGATTGAAATCTTTTAATTTTCAATTTGCTATTTTGTTCAATTTTCAATTGTTGTTTGTATTCATTTTAATTTAATTTCAAGGTGTTTTTCCTGATATAATCGTTTTTTCCAGCAATTTATTTTAATTTTATTGATTCTTTCAGGGATTTCAAATCATTTTATATCATATTAGACAATGGAAGTTCGAACCAATGAAATTCATTCAAGTAAAGTTTCATGATTAACGGAAAAACAGATTTTAAACAGATTTTTTAAACAGATTTTGAGATTTCCACTGGACAATTTCGCTAAAAAATTGCGTTTTTCCGCTATACAATAGCTCCCTCATACACCCCCAAGTTATTTAGTAGCGAAACATGTGTTGCAGTTTTGTAAATGGCCCAGTGGAAATTGAAAATAAAGTATTACTTGAGTAATTTTAGTATTATGGTATTTGTGATCGTGATTGAATGAATCATTGTTATGTATCAATAGCAGCGAAATCAGCAATATCCATTACAGTGTTATTTACAATGATGTGAGCGAGAAGATAAAATCATTTACAATGAAGCCATAATATTGCAGAATATTGAGAATCTATCCCCTGCAAGAGGAAGATAGGATTGCCGTGTTGTCAGGCATACGGTTTTCGCAGTGAATATCATATTTCAAGTGCCAAGCTACTATTCTTCTGTTAAGAGTTGAGATCTACTAATGACTCAGTTCAGTTTGTATAATTATTATCGAATGACTGAATAGTGAAATATAATATGTATTCATGGAATGTATATTTGTTTTATCAATCTACTGTTGCAATGACACGAAATTTCTTGCTGAATATGAAAATGATGCCAGGTCACACAACACAGAAGAGTGTATGTGACTTTTAACGAAACAATAATTTTGAGGTCAGCTAGTTGTTTGTGTTCGGCAAATTTTGCTGGGTTTGGTTTGTATATTTTGCAAAAATTTTTGTAGTAATCATGGAATCTGTTACCAACCCAAATCATATCTCATATTTCACTTCTTCTGTGAAATTGAGATGAAATGGATAACTTTCAAAACATGTTTAATCAATGTAAACTGAAATGAGAACTGAGCCAAGAATAATACTAATTACTTTAGAATATGCGCCATTGTTGTTACACGTAACGATGCATTTCTAGGTAACGTTATTATCTAACTGTGTTTTTTTTTAATTTCATATTTATTACACAAGAACTTTATGAAGTAACCTTTTCAGTTTCTGCCACATCACTTTAAGAATTTTTTTTTCATATTTTTTCATCTATTGTTTTAATTTATTATACTCTTGCACGTATCTACTCAGTTAACTGGTCTTATATTTGTACTCATTCAATTTAAACAAATTCATTGCCAGGTACTTATAGAAAAAGGATTTCAAACAATTATTCATAACATGAAAAGACCAAATAGTTTTACTCAATATTCAGTTATCTCCATACCAGTAGCTACAACCATTTTCAGTACGGAATATATCAGTTATACAAATGGTCGGTCGGTATCCAGGCGGTTCGACGTGAGTGCTTTGTTCACCCACTCGAATTGACCACCGTGTTGGTCGGTGGTTCAAGCCCTAGTTTGAACTTGCTATCGTTCAAACCGTAATAGGAATCACACGTTGAAAGTTAAGACCTCGTTATTCCTCATCTCGCACAAGTTTCGACTTCTGAGTGTTTTCGTTCATAGAGATGCGACAGCTGGTTAACGGAAAACATTTTTTAAACAGAAACATTCCGCTAAAGGTAATGTTTAATTTTGTAAGTTATGTACAATATCTTTAATCAGAGTATACATTCCAAATGTGTTTGTTTTTGAATGCTTTAAAAGACATTCATTGTTTTTTCGTTATCATTCATACTATATCATGAAGCGCCTGAAAAATTCAGTTGAGTTTTTCAGCGTGATTCCCAAGGGAATGGCAAATATTGTCATGAATGTTTCGTGTCTTATCAGGATGAACGTCTGAATAATGGATTATCTTCAGTAAGAAAGCGCGAGAGTCTGGTTAGAAATTGTTTACGAATGTGTTGTGGAACACAGGAGCAATTTTATATTCAGGCGATTCAAAGTGGAATTGTATTACGTCATTTCTCAATCTTCCAATGCTAAAAGAACTTCATCCACCTTTTTTAAACGTCGCGTCGAGTGGGGTGAATTTATGTAAATTAAATTTTCCGTTGTGCTCCAAACCTGATTGAAAACATCACGAACCAACGGATGGAGGCAACATATTAAATACTGAAGTAGATTGAATTCAACGTGATATTCAATAGGGAAGTTTGCATTTCAATAAAATATTCCAGAATTGACAAATGTCTCAATGTGAAAAAATGTTTTCTACGCATATCATAACAACAGAAATCTAGACCATATGAAACTCTGTCTCGTATAATCGTTGTACATTTCAAACATACTTCGCAGTGAAACTTTGCAAAGCCGTTATTTGGGTTAGTGTTGCATACGATCAGGAGCTCTGTCTTCTCGTCCAATTATCGTTCTCTCTTATTTTTGTCTGTATCTTCCGATCTGATGTAAAACCCTTTTTGATGTTTTTCTCGACTTCTGAATTGTGAGAGTTTGATAGTTCCATTGAAAAGAGCCTACATAGTGGACGGATAAGCTTCCTAGCAGAAAACGTATACACGTTTTTTATTCTATAAGTAAAATATCAGCAACTTGATCTATGGGATGTATTTTTGAACCAAAATTAAGTAAATTCACCAGCGTTCGTAGCCCTATCAGGCTAGCATGGCGAATCCAGAAAAATAGCAAAAAATACATCAATTTGTAGCTAAATTACTTGTAGCTTGTAGCTACTTTTAGCTGTTCCTTTGATATTTACAGAAGATTCAGTTACTATTCAGTTACTAAACCTTGGATATAGCAAAAAATTTCCAAATATACTTTTTTAAATTCGTTCCGATCTTGCTATCTTGAAATTGTTTTTTTCTGGAATAAAACATGTTCTAAATTTGTTGCTCACAAGAGTAAACTCAAACACACCTTGAGTATCAGCAACAAAATGGTTGAAACCGATCGGCCGATTTTCAATTTTTTTTCCACGTTCCTGCTATCTTAAAACTGGTTTTCCTTAGAATGAAAAGTGTTTCAAATTTGTTGCTCATCAGGAGTATACTCAAATACACTTTGAAACCGATCAGCCGATTTATTTATTTTCCACGTTCTTGTTATCTTGAAACTGGTTTGCCTTAGAATGAAATGTGTTTCAAATTTGTTGCTCAATAAAAGTATACTCAAATACATCTTGAATATCAGCAACAAAATAGCTGAAATCGATCGACCGATTTTTATTATTTTTTTTTCATTTTCCTTGTTTTTGCTATCTTGAAACATGGAAAAAAATAGTGTAAAATCTGTTGCTCATCAGAAGGGTACTCAAATACACTCCGAAAGTCAGCAACAAAATAGCTGGTCTTGATCGGCTGATTTTTTAATATTCTTTTAATTATCCCTGTTCTTGCTCTATTGGAACTGTTTTTTTTTTAGAATACAGTGTTTTTTGAATTTGTTACTCACCAGGAGTGTTCTCAAATTCTCCTTGGGAATCAGCAACAAAATAGTTGAAACTGATCGGCCGATTTTCAATTTTTTTCATTTTCCTTGTTCTTGCTAACTTGAAACTGCTTTTCCTTGAATATAGAGTAATCTGTATCTGTTGTTCAACAGGAGAAGTCTCAAAGACACTTGGAGAATCATCAACAATATAGTCCGAACTGTTCGGTTGATATTCTTATTTTTTCTTTAATTTTCCTGACTAGCCTCACTTCTATCAGAAAAAAATTAGAGTTAATCCCTGGTCAAGCCTAATCGAAGTTTTACTTCAAATATTTAAAAAATCAGCCGATCGGTTCCAACTATTTTGTTGCTGATTCTCCAGGTGCATTCAAGTATTCTCCATCTTCAATTCCAGAGAAAACTAGTTTCATGATAACAATTACGAGGAAAATGAAAAAAAAAATTAAAATCGGCCAATCGACTTCAACTATTTTGTTTCTCATCCTCCAGGGGGTATTTGAGTATTCTTCTAATGAGCAACAAATCAAGAATACTTTGTATTCCAGAAAAAAACCGGTTTCAAGGTAGCAAAAACAGGGAGAATTTGAAAAAATATTATATATTGGCCGATCAAGTCCAACTAATTTGTTGCTGATTCTCGAAGTGTATTTGAGTACCCTCCTGATGAGCAACAAATTCAAAACACATCTCGTTCCCTGGAAAACCAGTTTTAATATAGCAAGAATGGGGAAAATAAAAAAAAAATTAAATGGGCCGATCGATCGGTTTCAACTATTTTGTTGTTGACACTCAAAGTATATTTAAGTACCCTCCTGATGAATAACAAATTTGAAACACTTTTCATTCCAAAGAAAACCAGTTTCAAGATAGTAAGGATAAGGAAAATGAGAAAAAAATTTAAAAATCGGCCGATCGGTTTCAACTATTTTTTGCTGATACATAAGTTGTATTTGAGTATACTCTTGGTGAGCAACAAATTCATAATATTTGGAAAGAAATGGAAAAAATTTGGAAGAAAATACTGGTTTCAAAATGTTGAAAATTGGCCGATAAAAGCCAACTATTTTGTTGCTGATTCTCGGAGTGTATTTGAGTACCCTCCTGATGAGCAAGAAATTTTTTGAACTTTTTAATCTCAGTAAAACCAGTTTTGAAATGACAAGTTCGAGGAAAATGAAAACAAATTTCAAAAATCGGCCGATCGGTTTCAAGTATTTTTTGGCTGATACTGGCAACAACGTGATGAATTAAAAAAAAATTGTAAAATCGGCCGATCAAGGCTAACTATTTTGTTGCTGATTCTCTGAGTGTAGTTGAGTACCCCCTTGATGAGCAACAAATTCAAAACTCCTTTCCTTCTCAGGAAAACCAGTTTCAATATAGCAAGAACGAGGAAAATGAAAAAAAAAAAAATAAAAATCGGCCAATCTTTTTTAAACTATTTTGTTACTGATACTCAAGGTGTATTTCAGTATACTCCTAGTGAGCAACAACAACTTTTTATGTTAAGGAAAACCAGTTTCAAGATAGCAAGGACGTGGAAAATAAAAAATAAATAAAAACGGCCGATCGGTTTCAACTATTTTGTTGCAGATATTCAAGGCGTATTTTAGTATACTCCTAGTGAGCAACACATTTGAAACACTTTTTATTCTAAAGAAAACCAGTTTCAAGATAAAAAAACCGTGGAAAATGAAAAAAAAGAATTAAAGTCGGGCGATCGGTTTCAAATTATCATCATCACTGATATAATATATTCAAAAACCACTCAATTGTGAGATTTTGACTAAACAATTTCACAAAACGCAACACGTGTTTCGCTGTACAATAATAATAATTCGTCTTTATTTTCTTTCTGTTCATAAAATAGGCGAAGTTCAGCCTACGGCTATTCTTACACTTAACCTAAGGTGTACAATTTTATTTTTTTTATTTATTTTGTACGATGTACAATTGAATACTCATATATCACAAAAGCATTCTCATTAAAATACAAAATATGTACATGAAGTAGTGATCTATAATACAGCAGTTATCAAAACAGTTATAAAACAGTAAATGATTTGTAAGTAACGGGTTCATTATATAATTTATTCTGACTTTTGAAGAAAATTGATTCTCAAGTAACGCTTGAACTGATATTCAGATAAATGTGGCCATTATATGAGGAATGAATTGTGCATTTTGACATTTAATAGGTGAGAGATTTCTGAAGCAGGGCTGAAGAATGATGTCGTATATGCAAATGATATATGTTTCCTACATCTAATGAATGAAGAATCGACCTAGGTATCAGTTTTATGTAAGAAGTCGAAAGAATTTTGGATTTAATTATATTATACAGTATTATAAACAAATTATTCATTTATTTGTTTATTTATTTATTTATTTATTCACTATCAGCTGTACTTCCTTCCTGAATACGATTGTGCTTCAATTTTTTAGGTAGATTTCGATAGACAACACCTCCATAACTGAATCCCGAAAGAACCAAAGTTTTAGTGAGCAATTTAAGTATTGATTGATTCAAGCAATGGCTATGGGCATAAATCAATCTCAAATTATTGTAAGATTCATTTAGTGAATCACTAACAAATAGATTTCGAATCAGAATCAAAATATTATATCTACACTTTTCGTAGATTCTACTATTGATAACGTGGTATTACCTATTTCAATATTGATGTTTTGAGACATATATCTTCTGATTGACACTGATTGTATCAGACGACACTTGTTATATACTTGAGTTTTAACTGACCAGCTGCTATACGATTTACTGATATGAGATCAATTTTGATATTATTTTGAACTAATAGACAATTATTTGCATTCAAATTCGAAAATATTTGGGTATAATCTGCATAAACCGGTATTTTGCAGTACTCAACCAAGGTCAATACATCACTTATGTATATAGTAATGAGCAATGGCCACAATATCGAACTTTGCGGTACGCCTGAAGCAATGGCTTCTTCGGGCGTATCTTAAGAATAAACACACCCCTGAAGAAGCCATTGTATAGCGAAACGCGAGTTGCGTTTTCGTGAAATTGTTTAAAGAAAATCTAACAATGGAATGTTTCGTGAATAAGTTATGGATTTTCATTGAGTATCGGCCAATTTCATCATATATCACTGATATAAGTTGATCGTTCCGCATTGATTACAAATTCGCAATCACAAAAAATGAGCTCCCCATAATCGGCAACATATGAATGTTTTAACAACTTCAATATCATGCTATCATCATCCCAAAGCAGATAGCAGATAGTAGATTGAATACTCAAATTCATTTCAAATTCTTGATTTGTTTTACCTGTTTCCAACATTTATGTTTCAAAAAACAATTGAACTTTCAAAGAATGAAATGGAAATTGTATAAGAAATGAAAATCATTCAGCTCCATGATTATAATTTGTTCAAATATTCAAAAATGAGGAATTAAGTATTCGAAAATAAATTATTACAAAGACTTCATCACGAAATATGTCATTATTATAAATATTATCGACATCATTATTTCTGAAGAACTACGGAAACAAGCCACAGACCCCAACGTCTTCCAAAAGAATTGAAGGTCATAGGAATAGTTTCTTGAATCAAATATGTAAACATTTCCGAACCATATGTTAGCAGAAGAACATGACTTCAATCACGATAAGAACGTGTTACATTCAAAAGAGGAAAGCTTGAAACTCAGTCTGTTAGAATGTTTAGAAACAAATAGATTCAGGAAATTCTTCAGTGATTGAAATATTTGTAAGTAGGAGTGTGCTTTCAGCTTCTCTACTTATGACCCAGGCATTTTGAATGCTTATATCGACCAAACGGATGATTACCATTTTTCATTGCGAATATTTGTTCTGCACTGTGTTGATGACAAGAAATGTATAATGAGTATGGAATATAAAAGTATGAAAATAGAATAAACAATCGAAACGTTGTGTAAGAAATGGCTTTGTAAAGAACTTTCCTTATCACTTTCTTTTTATTTTTTTTTATTTTCTCTCCACCGCACCGTATCGTTTATTTTCATTGTTCGTGTATCATCAACATTCTTACTCTTCAGTCTATTCATCAGCATAAATTCCTTTCCGATTCAGGTCATAGTATTTTTAACGAATTGGCGAAGTCATTTTTCCACATTGTTGATTGTTAATTTTTCCTCAAGTGCAATATAATTATCCAAATTATCTCATTTGCCCGCTTTCTTCCTTATATCTGCAAGAGGATGCTCTTGCGGTGTCGATTTGACGTCAAGACTTCCGAACCCAAATTTTTGCATCAGCAATTGCAGGCAATAGTTTTCAGTACAGAATTTCTAGTTCAGAATCAGACTTATTTCCGTGTAGGTACCTTTTTGTTTTCAGAGTTCATTCAAAGTGCATATCTTTAACAAGATAAACCAGTGTTACTGGAAAACCATGTGCGTCGAATTGAATGAAACATAAGTATTGAATGAATGATTGTTTCTCTGGCCCTCATAATTGAATTTTGGTTTGTGTTCGTTCATATTGGATGTTTCACTCTGATGGAATTAATTACTTCTCCGAACTCTATGCATGCATTATTCATAACACACCACTATATATCATTGTCATGATATGAGTTTTGCTGAAATGAAGTTGGTACGGCGACTTTTGATAAAAAATAACTTTTTTAGTTTTTGAATCGTCATTCATTAGAAATTAACAAATGAAAACACTGAGAAAATGCAACTTCACATTCTCTCTCACGAAGATATGACGGAAGACCAGAAACTGAACAAATTCATGGCCAGAGAGTCGTACAGCAAAGAACTTTCAATAGTTTCTGGACAACCTAGAGGGTGGATTATTTTCGTTTATCAGTTCAAAGGAACAAAAAAAAATTATGAATTTTTTAATGTCGAAAATATTTTGCGAATTCAAAAATGACTAAAGGTAAAGCTAGAGAGTCTGTTAACGTCTCGCTTAGTTTTACTCAAGGAGTTGACAAAATTATCAATACAATGGAAAAACGATTCGGTAAACCCATTATAATTATATAAGACCTGACAGATTGTGTGAGGGGGATTCCCTACTTGAGATAAAATAGATTAGACAACATGTTGAACTTTTCCAATCGAATACAAAATTTAGCAGTGTGATACACTTGAAATGAAGACACCTCTGTATTTTATTAATTTTTGGAAGCAGATTCAATTTCTGGTACAGGCATAGGCATTCATGTGCCCCACTTTTTGCAATACTCAGCCC
The DNA here is from genome assembly GCA_015342065.1 of Leptinotarsa undecemlineata. Taxonomy (NCBI): domain Eukaryota; kingdom Metazoa; phylum Arthropoda; class Insecta; order Coleoptera; family Chrysomelidae; genus Leptinotarsa; species Leptinotarsa undecemlineata. The sequence continues at coordinate 4,465 of WOGP01001459.1, read as the reverse complement.
GAGTGACAGTCTTAAATCCAACCTAATGCGACTCCACGAAAAGGAAAATTCTTGATATTTTGCTTCTCGTCGGAGACACTGAAATAAGTTATTTGAAAAAAATTCTCAAAAATCGACTCTTTATATTGGATACCAACCCAAATTTGAAAATTAAAATTTTCTAATAATTTTCACATTCAAGCCGAATTTTCAATCAATAGTTCCGAATAAGAAGCTACAAAAATCAAAACAGCTACAGAAACATAACATCAGAAAGTTAAACGTACTCACCCTCGACAAACATCCAGAAGAACGTGGTGATATGAAAATAATGGAGGAGTGTCACAATGAGCACGCAAGTGATGGAAACATTACTCCCAAAATTGAGCTGAAACATATATTGACATATATAGAGACATATATTGATAATGAATGCTTTGAGAATTTTTTGTTGTGGAAACTCATTCCACTAATTGAATTTATCAACTAATATTTCCAGATATAGTCCACCCGTTGGATTATTGAAGCTTGCTCTCGCCCATTTCGTGAACGCGACTGGATTTTGCAACGATTTTCGATATCACACCTACTGAAATATGATAACAGGAATGAAAAAACTAGTAGTATTTCACAATTCCACCACTAAAATAAGCGGATGGTTTTTTTGCAACCACAGCCATAGAAAAAGCAAATCTATACCAGTTGAACAATTTGCATCTCACTCCACAGTCAATGTTCCGGGAAAGACAACACCCACTATTCCCACACTAGAATCCACAATTCCGAACATTCCTATTCGACAACGTCTAGTCAGGCGAATTTTGGAATATCAACAAGGCGTCTGATTCTAATAAAGTGCCCGTCATCGTACTCAAAAAGTGCACTAGTATTGTCCAGACTTTTTAACTCGCGCAAAAAATATTTCAGATGAATATAGATCATCCGCTTTGCTATCAGTGATATGTAAACCACCATATCCTTGAATATTCGGAACGCTTTAACATCTTCAGCGATCAGCAATGCGGCATTTGAAAAAAAAGCTCAACAGACGACCGTCCATCTTATGTAACCCATAGTTATCATATGTATAACCGGTAGGTTGGGTTACCTATCGGGCGCGTCTCCAACTAAATTTCATCAAAATCCTTTGCAAAACATGCCACCGTGGACCAGCCTACCCAAGCTGAGGTGTAAGGAATCGTGCCGACAACTGAATGCCCGCAGGGTGATATGCGGTTACGAAATATACCCTTGGGGAACTGGGCGAAACCTCATTGTAATCAGCCTACCTCTGGTAATGCGGGGCTCTGCCAGAAGTGACCAACTCTTCCCTGGCAACTCGTTGGAACACACATGAATGAAACAAGCACAAAAACAGAAACCACAAAAACAAATCCCGAGGCTGAACAGAAGTGCTCACCTCAATATAAGGCGGTGGCTGGGGATGAATAATAATGAGGCTGGACATGGCAGATCACCTCGTGATGTAATACAAAGGCCAAATCGTAAGCGCATTTGCGGCGCCGAGGCCGAAAGGAGAAAGAGAGTGAAAGGGCAGAAGTATCAGCAACTATAAATGCAACCTCCTTTCCCCCCTGCCAACACTCCATATCCAACAGCAAGTGCACTTCCTGTGAGAGAGTGTGTGTTTGGCGAGTCTTGGCCTACACCTACCAATATAAAGGAAATGTCTAGTGATCTGTCCACCGTCCTGAAAAGGACAGGATGGACGATGACCTAGGAGAACAACTCCTCTGGAGGATGTACAATGGGTCACATGTGGCCTAAGTGCTGTGGGTCTACACCCACGCTCCCTACTTTACAGATACAGATCATATATATCAGTTACATATCATATGTAATCCATAAGCTGTTGCGCTTGATAATTCTAAGGTCTTTGGCCGTGTGTGTCATCAGGGTTTATTGGCCAAACTTCGATGCTATGATTTGGAAAAAACTAAAATTCCAAAATGTTGCTTTGCTGACATCACACTTGTAATTTTATTTAGATTCCAGGAAATCGACTGCGGATGCATATCTTCACCGGCAGCAGGAAGTTGCATATCTTAATGATGATCGAGAGGTGATATAAAATTGGTGTGAAAGTTACCGGGTTCAATCCAGTGCCATGAATATCTTGGAACAGGAAATGAAAATTCCAGAACAAACAATTCCGCTTCCTGCTATGATAAGTTTGTTGGGGGCTCAAAATGGACAACAATCGCTGAGATTGCGAAGGCTGATTTTCAAAAGCTTGGGACACTTCTCCGAATCAGACAACTGTATACACCTGTGCAAATGTTAAAGCTTTATAAATCTCAGATCAGACCTTCTTTGGTGTATTGTTTTCATGTATGTAGCTCCGCCCCTAGGAATGCACTGAAGCCGACGGATTCGATCCAGAAAAGAGACATCCATCTGATTGGAGACTCAAACATCACTTGCAGCCTCGATAGTCTGGAACATCGAAGTAAGGTTGAAAATGTGTCTCTCTATCATAGAAACTTTCAAATAATTTGGCAAATTTCATTCCACCACGACGGACTATGATGGCTCATCGTTTTGAGGTTTACTTCAGTACACCTCGAACTTCACTGTTCAAGAACCTGTCCATTTGGAGAACTGTGTATATGCAGAATAAACTTTCTAGATGTTTTTTCTTCGAAGAAAAAACAGAATTCTCTCACTTGACATTGTCAATAAAATTTTGAAAATTTTCGTTATTTTATGTTTTTCCGTTTCGAGCCATTTTATATTTCACTCACACGTTATTAAGTGTTCCATATTCCTATTTTCACAAAATAAATAATCTCATTATTGTAGTTGTCCTGAGAAACGTGTGAAATATACCGACAGCTTTACATATAACAAAGCGTTTTCTTTAATAATAACCCAGCTGTTCAGTACAACGCCACAAATAGAACCAATTTATAAATTATGGAGTCACTATTTCTATATATGTTTATTGATCTGCCATATCGTGAAAAACTTACGGATATTAAAGTTAAAATCCACATACAGTATGTCAGCACATAGGACCACATCAAGTTCATGTGAATCGTATTTCGTAAACAACGAAGTTCCCTGAAATTAAAAATACACTGTTTCATCACAGAATAAATTATATAATCAAGTTCAAAACGAGTTGTCCATTACTCCATTGGTACAGATAAGATCAAATTGACATTCTCTGCTTATTTTTCTATAAAATGTTTCATTCAAGAATATACACACAGAGCAGTTCAATCGAATCGTTATGAACATGATGTTTTTCAAGGTATTGATTTTGATCTACTCTACAATACTCAATCTCGTTTAAATATTTTGAGTAGAAAATTTAAAATATATCAGTTTTTCATGACTGTCCTGTGACTAGTGAGAAACCACATCAGTTTAATGATTTTCATCCAACTAAAAATTGAGAGAGTTTATATTTTTTCCAATGAAATGTATTTCTTAACTGTGCTTGAAATAGAGCTACTCATGAATCAATCAACAGAGATACGATAGAGCTCTTTCATTTTAATTTCATGTCGAAGTTAACCAACTGAGCTATTAATAATTCTCATTAAAATGCACAACACAGCAGTGCTTGGATTAGGAACGGGCTCTCAGCAAATCATCATTGAAGTAGTTCCAAGTTTACTTTATGGCAGGCTATATAAATATTTTATGTTGACTCTGTTAGCAAAATAATTTGCCGATACGAGAGCTAGGAAATTTGTTATTGAAAGTTTGCCACGTCTCTGAATTTCGTGAAGCATAGCAAGTGGGAAGCTGTACAGATTTTCCCAAAAATCAATCTTTCACGAATTTATTGCTTTCAACAAAGTGATAAATTTGACAAGAAATCTTCAGTGGTATTATTAATCTACGGTCACATTTCAGGATATGAAATATCAGTAACATATCATAAAATATAAGCTGGGCTGAAAAGTTGGTAGACTAACACGCAGATGGCGCTACTAGTATTGAATCCATATGATTTTTAGTTAACCCTATTCTTCAACAGAAATCAGTTTGTGGGGTAGAATATTTTAAATGAAGCAACCGTTAGTTTGAAGAAAATGAATGAAAAGATATTTCTGCTGTGGACAAAGTATTTCTTTTTGGCGAAAAAACTGTTGAAGACGAAGCTTGGCTTGATGAACTTTATTGGGACTTTATACCAGAAAAATCAACCATTCAGACGTGGTTTGCTAAGAATAAACTAGGTGAAATAAGCACCAAGGACTATGGGCGCAATTGACGTCCCAAACACAAAAACATCAAAATAGCTCACAGAATAATTTTGGATGACCGCTTAGTGAAGTCGATCAAGAGACCTGAGGCTATAAATACATCAACGGAACGTAGATGACATAATAATAATAATAATAATAATATTAATAATAAGTTTTATTTGGATAAAATTCAACATTATATCTTATAAACTATGTAAAACAAATAAACAAGGAGAGAAACCGCAAAGCCATTGGCTGTCCGC
>WOGP01001458.1:0-19040 GCA_015342065.1 Leptinotarsa undecemlineata | reverse complement strand
GAGAAATAAATGGAAAAGAATGAGTTAGCGACATTCTTCGTTACATTATCAATAACTTTCCCCTATACATATTTTTTATGTAACATCTGATTTCTTTATAAAGTGTTTTCGCGATTTTCAATATGGCGCTGCCACTCCATAGGGCTCTTAAGGGCAGAAATCGGCCCTTGCAACAAACTGAAAAAATCATCACGGCCCACAGGCTTCAAAGTTTGGAGACCCCTGCTATAAACTAATACAATTTATGCAATAGATATTTAAGACACTGTAATAATGTACCTAATATGTCTATTTTTGAGTGATATATACAGGGTGTATGTTAAGTAATGTCATTTATTTCAGGTGGTGATTACTTGTCATATTCCATGAAAAAAGGTCAGATAAACGTGCGTCATAACTTGCTTCGTTTCCAGGTAACGGATTGTCAAAGTTTTATTAAAAATATTGTTTTTATTAATAACTCCAAAGACTTTTCGCCGAATTCAATGCAACCAGGTTCGTTTGTTAGCAGTAATAAGGGGCTTCTTTTCATGAAATTAGATTAAGGATACCAATTTCAGTGGCGTCACAGAGGGTTACACGATTTCTTCTACGGTTTTGGCTTCTAATATGTGTAAATTCATTTTAATTGAATAGGTAGTGGTAAAATAATACTTCACAAATTACACAACACTCGCTCAGAAGATGACACAGTGTGTCGAAACATCTGTCAGCATTAAATGCTAGTGTTGCGTAAACTATGACCTTACCCATTCAATCGATTACATGATCGACATTTATGATAAAAATAATTGTATGCCACTGTTATCCTCCAAGTTTGTTACCTTTACCGGATTGAACAATTAATTTAAAAAATGTGTTTGAAGGCAAGCTTTTATACAAATGCACTAAATTGAATTTTTGAATGTGTGCGACACTCGATGAGGAGACTACTTGAAGCTTATATTGCAAGTCAGGGTTCTCATTTTGAGTATCTGATTTGATTATTTTTCATTATAACAAAGAAAAGAGAGTTAAAAGTAATGTTTTTTACCACTTTTATTTGTAACTAACTAAGTCCCTTGTTACTCATAACAAACATACGTGGTTTGATCAAAATCGGCGAAAACAATTGTGAGTTATCAATAAAAGAACAATTAATTTAATAAAATTGCGACAACCTGTTAGTATAAGAGGTTTAATTAGTGTGACAAATGACTGATTCAAGATTCAAGTTGGTATCACAGAAAACACTCAGCCAAATTTTTCTATTCGTTCAGTATAATTAATGCTACCTGCAGCGGCGGCTCGTCAGAGGAAGTAAGGGAGGCTTAGCCTCCCCATAAAATTTGAGGCTATTCATCGCAATAAATTAAAAGATATTAACAAATAATTATGATTATTTTTTTATAAAAATGCTTGGGTATCATTACTTTACCATTAATTTTTAATATAAATGCCCGAAAAAAGCTATCACTCACTATGTAGTATATACCACACTGTATCCTGCATCAACAAAACTCAAACGCACCGCCCATGAACGAATAACGAATAAACCATCAACCCGAAATAATAAATGCCATCCGTTGCATACGACCCGATTAGTAATTTCAGTTGCAGAAATTATAGCGTTAGAGGAGGCTAGCCTCCAGTTGGTCTCCGTTAGTGTACGAATGCGTTTGTTTTTTATTTAATTATTCGGACGGGATGCCGTGACGGACCGGGACTGAAAAATATTTCGGTAAATCGTTTTAGTGTTTCTTGATAATATTTGTTATTTGTGTATAAAACAGGCAGTATTATATTATAGCAGTGCTTTTTGGCAATATTTTTAATGTGTTTTTAAAGTGTTTCGTCAATTTATAGGTGTTTTCAGGTTTTCACTTTTCGGTAAGTTTTTTTTTTTTTATTTATTATGGATAAGTAGGACGAAATTAAAAAATCTGTCGATATAGTCGATTGGTTGCTGACAAATAAGTCTTTATCTCATGATAATAAACTTTACATTATTAAAACTCTGGGAAGGCCTCAACCAAATGTGCTTTCAATTAAATCGTCAAATAATCGACAAATTAGAGGATTTAATATTAGTTGGTACGATAAATGCGATTGGTTAACCGACTCCATTAAACGAGAAAAACTTTTTTCCGTACAAATCGAATACCAAAATAGGATACTCCGATTTAAAAAATGTACCTCGTGTGTTCATTCACACAAGAAATTCATTAGACAAACGCAGTAGACTCATCATATTTAAACTTTCTTATCACAAAATTACAATATTACCCGTTCAACGGTTGATACGTCAATTCAACCGACCCAAATTTATCCAATTACTCAACAATAGATTCAAATATAAAATAAAAACTAATTATACGTCAAAACACTTAGAAATTCTAGGCATGAAAACAGAAAGTGCACTAATATCCACAATATTTAATAGTAATCTCAAACAAACAGCAGCTCACCCTATACACAACGCCATCTCAAACAGAAAACACTAACGTTAATAAAACCAAAAAATCAAATAAGCCACCTCATCAAACATGAAAATAGATTCAGACATATTATATATAACCCACATACTCCCCAACTATACATACTCATTCAACAAACATCAGACCAGTAATATCGTCCCTAACAGAACCTCCGTATAAAATTCCAGGTTAATTCCATTAAATACTTTTCATCTTATCCATCAGTATCCAGAAATCACACTAACGTTTCAGAAACTAAAAATATCTTCATTATTCAACTTCCACCTAATTCAAAATTTCATTCTTTCGATGTCACAAATTTATTCCCAAGCGACCCTCCAGAAGAGTCGTACAAATGCTACTCAAAAAGCACACAAACTATTTGATTCATTTAAGATATTATCACTCCACTATTCTATGAAGAAACCAAAATTATTTTGATAGCATAACAATAAAGGAGGCCTCATAATGACATTCCTATTAGCCCCTAGCCCCACTAGCTGAAATTTGCATGGACAACTATGGAAATTTAAAAAATTATTTATTGTGGACGACGATTTAGCCTGTTCCACAGATACATATCGACAATTAAAGTGATTCCTCCTATACACAAAATACTTTCACCAAAACATAAAATTTACAAATGAACTTGAAACTCAATTATTCGATTAACTTTTTAGATCTGACATTGAAAAAAATCAACAACAAACATGATTTCATAATAAACCACAATCCATACCTTTTTGAATGCTATAACTCATATACGAATGAACTGGAATAATATTCTGCAACTCAATTTTTTATTTCATATTAATAAACCAATTCAGAAATTGTTATCATGAATCATGCATAGTCGAGGCTGTGTAAAGATTTGAAAGCAATATGGAGATATGTGCAGTAGAAATTTGATGATCAGATAAGTAAATTTGAAATGAAAGATTGAAACATAATTTGACGCCTGAAGATGCTATTGTATAGCGAAACACGGTGTTGTGAACTCATGAAAGTGTGTTTTTTGAATACGTTATAATTGATTTTCATCAAGTATCGATCAGTTCTATCATATGTTTGATTTGAAGACTCGAACCTAAGACTGAAAGAAATATTTAAAGATTGACAAGAAATATTTAAGGAATTAAAAAAATATAGATTGAAAATATTTTGCTATACGAAATTTGAGAAAGATGTTTTCACCTCGCAAAAAATGAGGGACAAAAATTAAACCTGTTGGAATCCCTGGAAATTAATAAACGTAAAGAATGGAACGATCTCACACCTTTGTTAAATTTATTTTTGTGAAAATTTGCCTGGAATCGGTAGAATTATTAGTAACAATAATATACCTGCTTTCTACCTTGCGGCTACTTGTTCTTAAATTTACGTGTTTACCAATTAGTAATTAATGTTTATTTATTAAGGCTGATAATTTGTAGAAATTGCAATGTGAATTAGTGTATAGTAGTGAATTAGTGTATAGTAGTGAAACGAGTATTGAGTCTTATTTTGTAACAGTGGTGCAATTTAATCTAATGTGGCTGAATTTTATAAAAGTCGAAGACCAGGTCAGTGAGTCATACTCTTATGACATAATATGAATTAGAGTGATAATAGCCTTCAGACCAAGAACCAGTAACCAATTTTAAATGGTCAATTCAAAAGTCACGAAACTTTCCATGGTCAATCCTCAACACCTACCGAAAATTACAAGCCACTTCTAGCAGCCCTCTGTGGCGGGGGGAAACTACCCTAAAATTGTAAGGACGGTAATAAATAAGTATCATTCATGAAATTTCAGGAAATAACTTTCGACAGTATTTTGTCTTCATGGAATTTTTGCCAGTGCATTTACATCTCTTCTAATTGTTGAGAGAATGAATATTTATAAAAAAAATCATAAAATAAATAGATTTCTGTCATTTCATCAGTCTCCAAATTTCAACAGAATAAATAACATAAATAAACAATAAATAATATACAATGACAGAACGAAATACTATCACCAACAATCTGCCAGAGCGAAATACATGTCCATGCGAGTGCAAATAAGACAGGAATATGGAAACTTGCGGGTTAAAGCGGAAACATCATGTAGAGAGTAAAATATATAGAAGTTGAATGTATACAATTTGGCGAAAAATGTTATTACCTATACTAATTGAAAAATACAAAATTTATGTTTGTGTAATTATTAAGTTGCTTCGCGTGTACTATCATACTGGTCGCCGTGATCCTTAATGAATAATCATTCGAATCTTTTATTAACTCAAATTGAGGCTCTAATATTCCATCATCTGGGAACAAAATTTATAAAAATTCATATTTTACGACCTGTTACTTGATATTAATGTTGTTGTCCACTTACATGAATTATATTTATTCTGATATCAAAATCGACGAACGAATAAAAGTGAACTGCACTCGTAATATTCGTAAACGACTACTGAGATGTTGAATTGTATGCAACACCCCAAACCATTAGAACATCCTACTTTTATTAATATCTGTGTTTGGCTCTTCCAAATATATGTTCACTTCTAACCCGCAGGTTTCCATATTCCTATCTCACTTGCACTCGCAAGGACACGTTTTCCACTCTGACAGACTGTTGGTAATGGAATTTCGTTATGGCATTGTATATTATTAATTGTTCATTTATTTTATTTATTCTGTTGAAATTTGTGGAATGATAAAATTACAAAAATTATTTTTTTATATATATTTATAACGTTCTGTCAACAATTAGGAGAGATGTAAATGCTCTGGCAAAAATTCCATATAGACAAAATACTGCCGAAAGTAATTTCCTGAAGTTTCATGATTGATATTTAACTTAAATGAATCTAATTTCTCACCCTCCTTAAAATTTTAGGGTAGTCTACCCCAACCACAGAGGGCTGCCAGAAGTGGCTTGTAATTTTCAATAGATACAGAGAATTAATTGTGGAAAGTTTCGTGACTTTCGAAATGATCACCTAAAATTGGTCATTGGCTCTCTCTCTATTTCATTTGTTAGTTTTTGCTGTTTCTGAAAATCAATCTCAGCATACTATTTGCTTCTGATGTGGTTTTACTTTCATTAGTTGAAAAGTTTCATTTAAAATCTTAATATAATCCAAGATTTTTACTTACCTCCAATCATTTAATTTATTTCAGAAGTAGCTCACAATTCTAGATACTATATTTTTGGATGATTTTGATCATAAGCAAAACAGAAAATGGTCCTTGATGATGTATTCCCTATGTCACTGACAATTAGTGGCAATGAGAGTTTGTGACTAATGACCTCGATATTCCACGCATTGAGAGCGGTTACTGAGGTACGAGTAAGATCTAAAGAAGTGCTCTGAACTTGGATCAGAACCAAAATGGATACTGTATTTTTCAACAGTATTTACTGATACAATTTGTCAGCCCTAGAGAATTTTGCTTATGGTGTCTATGCTTGAAACTCTTTTCGATTGCATTGCTGGAGTGGAGTACATGAAGATGGTGACAGTAGATCTTTTTGTTATGAAGCCTTGTTGTCCAATATCCCTCTATTTTTCATATTAGAAATTTACTGTTGTATTTTGATATCTCAAAAGTCTTCGCAAAATCAACAATAGGATAACTTTACAGTTAAAAATGAAAGATTGTATTGCCTGTTACGCAGTAATAAACGGTCATGTCAAATCAGAGAAACAGTGGCTCATTTCAATCACTATGTGATAGTCCTGAATACTGATATAATGGATGACGCAATTACCCGAGACTTTTTGCAGGTTGCCTTCCTACATCAGTGAGCACGTTATTTTGTGGAACTGATATTTAGCATGCAAAACATGTCAGGTTAACTTCTGATAAAGCATAAAACTTATTTTTTTTTGGTCCAAGAACTTATTAATACTGAATTGTAAATATTAAAGAAGCACTTTTATATTAGAATACAACATTTGAGAGAGATTCCATTTACATCTTAGAATGAGAGTCCCTTAGACAATTGCAGAATATCCAAAGGTAAGAAAATCTCAGGAGTATATTCTGGATATGTTCAGAGCTAGATTCGAAGCGGTTCAGAAATCCCGGTAATACAAGTTTTTATTAAAATAATTTTGAAATCGATATATTTTAATATAGTGAAATAATAGTATTTATTTTCATATTTAGATCGTTAGCCTGAAATACAAAGAAATCATTAAGATTTCATTGAAAAAAATAATTGAAGGTATTCAGGTATAAGAATCTTTTGTATCTATCACGAAATATTTTTCTATAAGAAAACTTCTTCTGCGCCACTCCTTTGGCGCGAAGGAAATTATTCTTCTCTGTATTAGCTCGCTAGGTATTTTAAGATGATCTATTTATAACATAATACAGACGTTTACACGACCGTAGTTTACGTGAAATATTTTTGAACCGACCCCTCAAAGCTCTTTGAATACGCAAATAAATTTCGAATGTTTACCATTCTTCCATTTTTGTCTAGCCTCAACAGCGCTTTTACTGCAGTCTGAAACTAAATTAGTTTGTCGGTAACTGAAACCATTTTTGAAAACATATTTCACTTCTCAAATGACTTGGAATACTTCAGTTTCAGATCGTCATTGAAATCTGAAAAATGTTCAACTTCTACAGCCTGAATAAAATTAAAATTGTTGTGCTGAACCTTGTATAGGCGTAGAAAGAGCAAACTATTTGAACTCACTGCGGTCATTCATAAATATTTTTCACAAAAAAAAACATTTATCATTAAATTGTGGTGTTTAATAATTTGCCTTTCATAAAAAAATTGAGAAATTATACCTTTTCTTAATGTTTTCTCAGCTTCTGTTTTGATAGTCAAAATTATGAAACGATGTCAACGATGAAAATACTTTGAATTTACACAGTAACTTATCGAGGCGTATAAAGATTTTTCCATGACAATTAAAAAAACTGATTTCCTCCACAAAAATGACTTTTAAGCAACGACATTCTATTTCTTAAGGTGGGCGCAAAGAAATAGGGTTGATATTTGTGCTAATGCGAGCTTGAATAATTGTTATCTCATAATGGAAGTATGACTAAAATCAGCACTTGAAACTTTGGTTATCTATCTAGGCTGAGTAGCCGTGGTCCAGTAGAGAAAATAACATTGAACGTTTCGCACATAACCACCATGGGCATCTTCAGCAGTGGTTGACAGCAATGAGTTACGACCTCGTTGTTGGTAGACAACCGTACTGTAATTGTACTGTGAAATATTGCTCAGTGTTGCGATATTTTTGCAGTAGACCTCCTAGTAGAGACCTCAGGTTACTGTTCTACTGTTTGAGAGTTGAAATTCACTGATGACTCAGTTTACTTTCTACAATAATTATTAAATGATTGAATGTAGGGGAAATGACCGTGTACGTAGTTATCTATAAAACATATTTTCTTCTAGTTTTTGTAATCAATCTACAGTTTTTTTGGCACAAAATCTATGGTTCGTTTGTAATTAACCGCTTTTTAGGAGACATAAGGGGGCATGTCGTACACTTTTCTCACTCAGGCTTGTTTTTTTAAATAAACTTGAGTCTAGCTGGAGAATGAATGATTTGATTCTGGGTTCTAGTTTCAATATGAAAATCCTTATAAATAGTATAATGTAAAGAAGTTAAAAGCTAAAAATACTAATTTTATTTGAAAAAGACCCTACTAGTTTCAAACAATAACTTGGTCAGCAAAACAGGCGTCGGGGGACATCATTTTTTTTTTCAGTTAAGGGAAAAGTGTTTCAGATATATTATTTCATGATACATATTTCAAATATACTTATCAAATCAATGCAATATCCTAATTCAAGAACTCTTAACTCTTTTGACATCTGTAATCTCAACAGCAAAATAATAAAATTAGTAATGCACCTGGTGTAACCTCCTACAACTCTTTTCAATGCATACATTGAATAATGGATTTTTCCTGGAGTTTCCTGAAGATATTCAGAGATCTTCTCATTTAAAACAAGTAAAGATGACAATATCGAAAACTATCGTTCCAAACTTCGTTCAAAAGAATTGGTTAATACTGTCGTTGACAGTATTGAAAAAGGTACGTATACATCACTGGCTCCGATCAAAGCATTTGATTTACTCGAGAATTGTGGAATAAGAGGAGTTTCAATATATCTTTTTGATTAATATTTAACAAATAAAAAGCAATGTTCAAATGATATATCAATCTGAAAATGGTCTCATTTTGTTCTTAATATACGTACACGATCGCTGTTATATCGCCTTTGCTGATGATACAACTATAACCATATCTGGCAGGAAGTTGGGAAGGAATGAAAATGATCAACTAACTGGAATAAATTCAGCTCAGATCATAGATGTAAACTGGTTAGGAAGGAACAATTAATTTGAAAACCTCATCAGCAAACGTTGATACTGCCAAAATCCAAAATGTTGGCATAATCCTAGACGATTCACTGAATTAGTCAGATCGTTTAGAGTAACTGTGTACCAGGATCTCAAAATACAATTTTCTATCAAGCAAACTGAAAACCATTGCCTGTTTACATGCATCATTGCCATTCGCAAATTTCCTACTCTTACTCTGGGAAATTTGTCAGAATGCAAGTAGTGCTTATATTATCCAAAAACGAGTAGTTAGGACAATTTTGGGTGCTTCTTATAGGAATTCATATAATTGACTTATACTTTTGAATAATATTTCGCTTTATCGTTTATGTTAGACTTGAGGTTTATAAATATAACAAAAAATTGAACAAAATCTCGACTAACACGATGAGTCCATTAAATTTTAAATTACATAAATCGAAAATTCATCTTCAGAGTCTACATCAGACTCAAGTCAAAGATATGAACTTTTATCTTAAAAAAACAGTTACAAAGGTACTGAACATAGAAAACTGTTTAATTCTGTGGATGATTATTTTTAGATACTTATTATTATTTTTCATTTAATGTGTTCTATGTGGTGAAATGTACATGGATATCCGTTATTGTTTTATATGTTAGTGCATATTTTTGTTTCGACGTATTTTTTTCTATTATGTATGTATACATGTAGATCTGAAAGGTGAATGACATGATCGAAGAAGGTGACATTTCTCAATACCAATATAAATTTAACCAACGGTGTATTCATTTCTCTCGTTTAAATTTTTAAAATTACCAACAAAATCAATGAAAAAGTGTCAATATCCTGAAGACACCAATTTGATTGGTAAAACGTGCGTCGAAAAGAGTATTGCATTTCTGGTGATTGGAAAAAGTGCTTGTTTTGAAATAAAGAAGTCCCCTGTAAAAGTATCATTTCAACAGTTTATTGGAAAAAAAACAATTTTGAGAAAAAAACAGTGGAAATGACAAGTGAATAAAGGTCCGCAGTATGTTGTAAATTCACGAGTTTTTAGTACCAGAACTGAATTCCTGAGAGTGAATTTTGACTTTCGATTCGTAAACAGTGAAGAAAAATGCGTAAATCAATCAGTTCATGAGAATTAGGAAAAAGTTATCCTGAATAAAAATCGACAAAAAGTACTGTACGACGATACAGATTATTTTTTAGTCCGATTGGACTACATTATAAAATACGAGTAAAATAAGAACTTATTTATTAGCCATATACCCCAGAATAAAAATGTTGAGTGTTATGAGAATTAGAAAAAATTACTACAAAATAAAATCGACAAAAGAAAAAAGTGGAATTTTGTTTTTAGAAGATAATGTACGCCGATATAGACTATGATTAGCCTGATTGGAAAATATTATTAAACTCGGATAAAATAAGTATCTACCTATTCAATAGTCAGTCGTGGACTAAGATATTTTGCACCAAGGTGCAATATTCGAAGAGTTAATTTTTTAAACTGATTTTTCACTTAAAATTTGGCATATCTACCATAGAGGAAAGTTTGACTGATTTACGGTGAACAAAATTTTAAAAGTTCTTCCATCGGTAATTCTGGGTTGATAATTTTTTGAAATCTAGTGCAAGAGAAACTTTTTCGGATTTTTTGGTCTTTAATATTAATAGCCCTCCTGAAAGATTAGTGCTTTTACTAACTGTTCCAAGTGAAGTTCTATTATGTGAAATAAATGAGGTACCTTTTTATTTTGTCCTTATTTTTGAACCTTCTACTGAGTGTGGAGAAACTACGCCCCAGAGGAAACCGATGCTGCTTGTTCTTCGTCATATCGAAACAGGCTATTCTCAAGTAATCCAATGTATAACAATCACTTCACACATCACAGAAGCTGCAGTGAAAACTCATGTAACAACTCAGCTTAATTTCTCATCAAGTACCATCACTTTTCTACTCCAAAAACCTCAAGATATTTTTGTGTATTCCATATTGTCGCCTAAGAAATGTCACCCGTCTAGAGGCTGATGGAACACTATAAAATGTTAGCGTTAACACAACACATTAGCATCATAGATGAGTCACATAATCGATTTGGAGAACGTACGAATTCTTTTCATTCATGAGCTGAAACATTATTCATTTTTTAAATATAAATAAACCGGGTGCTCACAATGTCAACAAGACTGCTACGACAAGCATGAGAAGTGTTTGCCTTCTCAAGGCAATCAATTGTTTGAAGGTGGTTGAGAATGTTTCAATGGTGAATTTCATTAGTTCGGACTCCCATGGCCTAATATAATTTTAAATCATAAATGATTTTAAAATCCCTAAAAGAACCAATACAATTGATAATTAAAATGAATAGCTGAAAATAACAATTATATTAAGCAAAAAAAACTGAAATAAAATTACAAGAGAATAAAATATACCTGACGAAATCGGAAAGTCGTGAAGTAACTTGCCTTGAAATCTGTTAGTTTTCATTTCCTTTTTTTGTTTAATTGTTCAATTTTCAATTTTTTTGCTTGTATCTTATTTTATTTATTTTTTTTTACTTAATATAATTGTTATTTTCAGCTATTCCTTTCAATTATCAATTGTATTTGTTCTTTCAGGAATTTCAAATAATTTTGTATATTAGATAATGAAAATCCGAACAAATGAAATTCGCAATCTAGGATGTTTTCTTTGTTGTAGAAAGATATATTAAGAAAATGTTTAGTTATATGAAAGAATAAAAATTTTGCATGCACGTATATTGCTGGTTTTGTTGTTATTTTACAAGATTATTCCCAAATATTGCTGGGGAATATTTTAAATTCGAAATTTCTTTGGTCATATAGTAAAAGTAAAATACAAAGATCTTGAAATGTGATTAAAACAATCCAATTCAGAAAATGTACAAATATTTCTATTTCCAACTGATGTGCTAGGCCCTATATTATTGAGATGATGAAACGATATTGTAGAACTTCATAAAACCAAATCACATAAAGAAACAATTTGTTTGTTGGTTACCTCGTTCAAAGGCAGATGGGGCTATGACAAATATGTTGTTTGTTTTCCGCTTCAGACTAGTTCCAGGAATGATACTCTGAAATAATTCGATTTTCAATTATCAGAAATCATCGACTTTATGTTGATGATAGACCACCTCGCACTGACGAGTGGACAAACAGCCCGAAACCGGTCTGCAAGTGTATTCCAATTATCGAAAATCTATTGCGGCAGTTGGATCATCAACAACATTTGCAGGAATAACTTCAGTGAAGAATTCTGTACTGACACCTGTCAGTTAGAATCCACCGCCCTTCGTGGTATTAGCCAGGGGAGTAGTTGTTTTCTGATAGGTGTCAGTCCATTAACTTACAGTGTGGGGAGTTGAGACTGGCCTGAACAAAGTGTTCCTTTAGGTGATTTGAATACCCTATTTCACACTATAGGCCTTTTCATCATAAGACAAGCACAAGCGTAGTCGTCATATTGACATGGCGGTATGTTTGAAGGTGATTGACAATGTTTCATGATGAATTTCACTAGTTAGTTAGGTGTCTCAGGGATTTCAAATCATTTTATATATTAGACAATGGAAGTCCAAACTATATAGTGAAATTCGACATGGCGGTAATTCAAAACATTCGTACTATTTTAATCAACAATAGCTGAGCAAGGAATATTATCTCCACAAACAAATAAATTATTGGAAAAAACCATTGATGGTGCTTCACTTGTTTATAATTCTGTTGAGGCTCATAATTGTGAACAATTAAAAAGGTGGTTAAAACGTCATGGGCGTCCGCAAGAAGGAAAAAAAGGTGAGCTGATTGAGAGGTTAGGTATCAGCATTTGTTTACTATCTAAAAACATATAAAAAATTGTATTTACAGTTTTATTCTTATTAATAATGTCAATTTATTTGATTTAATTGAAAATATATTTCAGTTGACAAGAGTATTACTTATGGAAGTAATAAATACATCAAGCCATTAATATTTTGAGGCTGTACATATGCCATTATTAATTAGACAAATATGTAAATACTGAATTGAATATGTTTAGTAATTTTTATTAGAGGGAACTATTTAATAAAACATAATATATATGAAATTTGTGAAATTTACAGTCAAAAATGCAAAATGGAATAATGTACGTATGTTGAAATTCCTGATAGATTAAAAAATCAGGGTTTTGTTCAGTTGAACCACTTTCTCCAATGAAATATAGTGAGCAAATATAAGTTTCCTTGGTAACACCATCAATAGATTTAAAACTCCTGCCACATTTTTTCACCCATAATTCACATTTCGCACATTTTACACATGCTTCAATATGTAATTTGCTTGATGATTTGATTTTTTTGCGGTATTCAAGACAAGGCTTTGGAAAATTTATAAAATAGTATGTGTTGGTTTTGAATGATTTGTATCGTTTATCACTTTTACATACTCCATAACAACACTGTTTTGTTGTTCCTTTTCGTACAGATAACATAATTATAATGGAGTATAAAAAATGTTTCTGATTATTAGGACTTACTAATTTTTTTTCACTTTTTTTCAATTGATAAACTTCAATTTATATTTTAATTTTTAAAACATGAGTTGCGGGCTCTTTAACACCGTTGTTTACAAAAAATAGTACGAAAAAGATGGCTGATACTGACGCATACGCACACAAAAAATTGTGATGAAAAGGTCTATTGTGGTGCAAACTGTTAACACGAAGCGATTACCCATCAAAAACCTTTAACGTATCACATCCATAATTTTCAATTTCATACATGAAGTGCTCCTTGATAGAGGATTTCCTTTCCAATACATTAAAAAAAAATAAATATGCAGCTGAGTCAAATCATACATTCATGCCAAGTTCGAAAAAAGCAAATGGAAGAAAATATAGAATAAAAAATATCGACACAGAACCCCATTTTTCTTCTATAATAATCCACACTACCAATAGCATTTGTTTTTTCAAATAAAAATAATAAGCACAGCGTTTCAATGTATTTTTCCACGAAATTTAACGGGATAACGATGTGAGCTTCTAATGGATTTCAGGCCGTCAATATTTTCAAAGAATATGCAGAATAAAATAGAAACTCAATAGACTGTATCAAAAACGAACAGAAACGAACCGATATTTTCAGATTTACACACTTTGAGTACTGTGAAACTTTTCTATGGCATTCAAAGTTTCTTCTGTATTATTCAACTTCGGTTCGAACAACTTCGTCTACAATCTACTCATCATGACAAGAAGGAACAGCATAAAAACATCGGAAACCGTATAAGAAATGGGCTAAATTAGGGAATAGGTCCCCTTTTTAAATCTATTTGAAATTTACTAATGATTCGAGTATGGTGGAACATCAGTGAAGTTGTCGCTTTTTGTCCGATCTACATAAAAAAATAAATTGGTGATGGTTTCTTGGAAACGAAACGTAGGATTGAACATTCATCAAAGTAAGAAAAAAAAATTAAAACGGAATTGGTGAATTTCGCTTCTGGTCCAACAACTCCGGAAGTGGTCGGAATGTAAATAAGCTCTGTGGTGGGCCTTTTTCACTGAATTTGTATCTACCATGGTTTCAAATTAACCCTTGCTGGCACTCTTTATCTTGAACACAGAGTATAACTCTACATTAAATGAATATTATTAGAAACACTGCTTCAAGTCATATTAAACCTCCATAAAGTCAGTCAAATTTTCGAAATTTATTTTATTTAATGTTGAGAATTTGTCGTGAAAGAAAAATAAACGTCGCGCCCCTACTTTTTATAAGGGGTATATCTGCTAACTTGATAAAAAGTTAGCACAGCCACCCTAATACAATTCTTAATGAAACTCAAATTTCTGTTACCGTTAGTTGGCGAAAAATTTTCGTAACTCATTCCATATCAAAACGATTCCTATAACATTGGACACACTGGAAATTATTTCTATAACACTGGAAATTATTGCATTTTTGGTGTAATCTGGCATTGAGAGAATACGTACATTTGATTTCTTCAGAAGTATTTTTTGAAAGATCGTGTAGGAAAGAAACCAGAAGCAATTATCTCTGTTGAAAAAATCGATATTAGGAAATTATTCCACAAATATTGGTAATATAAATTTTCAACACTTGAGTTTCATCAATAATTTTATTAGGGTAGCTGTGCTAACTTGTTATCAAATTTGCAGAGGTACCCTTTATAAAAAAAGTAGTGGCGGAACATTTTTTTTTCACGACAAATCCTGAACAGTTTTGTTATTCAAGAAAAATTCTATATAATTATTCGACAATTTAAAAAATATATTTCTATAACTATACTGCAAGTGGCCTTGATAACTTTGAAGAGGTTCATATTAGAATTATAGCTTAGGCACACAAAAAACATCACCACCTCAGTATTTTCGTACCTGTGAGAAAAATCCATTTTGTTCTATACCCGCCCCATTTTCAATTAAGTTATTACTAGCTTGTCCAGAGCAAAACATACTCTGCGATGTCTCAAAGTTCATTACCATTCAACTAATGTAATGTTTCTAAAATACTCCTTACAGGAAATACATGCATTCCTTCACTGTAAATGTTTTCACCGTATTTGTACATGTTATTACAAATCGGTGAGTAACACGAAACACGCGGCCATTATATATTCAAAACAAAATATATTTCTATAACATACGTGTTTTTCTCAAAGTGACGCATGTGTTTGACTATAACATCGTGAATGAAAATCAATACATTCCGCCAACCTTTAGTTCGAAGGAAAATGAAACATTACATGAAGTGAAAGCTAATAGATACGATTATTTAACCTCAAAACCCAATAGACATTCCGGGATTTCAACTATGGCCTCATCGCCCTTGGACTATGTCAATTTCATTCTTAGGTGGAATATTTAATATTCATTTACAAGGATTTTTGAATTCGATTTTTTCCCCTCATTAATTCGTTTCAAATGTATGACACGAGCCATTCAAAATTTGAAAATTAGGAATTTACATTTGGACTTCCAGTATATCGATTGTTTCTGATCCCTTTCACGGTACAACAATGAGAAACTATAAATAGAAAGGGGGTCAGGAAACACTTAGCTTGTTATCTCCATTGGTATTTTAACGAGTTGCAGTTTTCGTTTAGTCTTATTTTCATCAATTACAGTTAAAAGTTGGCAGTAAGGACATATTCTACAAACTAAATTCATTTTTCTAAACGAAAACATTTTGCCCACCTTTGATAAAGTTACAAACACCTGGTTAAAAGTTTATAAAAATTAATATATGGAAAAAAATACTTGAGTACAAGTATGGAATTACTGAAAGAACTTCCAAATGCACAGAAAAACACTGTTAACTAGATTAACACATTTTTTAAATTTTTGTTTTCTCTGAAATGTATATTTATGAAATATATCATTTGAGATTGAAAAGGACAAATATCCAGTATATGGACTTTAACATTCGATTTTGCGCATTTCCATCGTAACTGAAATTCGAGGGTTTGAAATTATGATTACAAACGAATCAGTTCATTAAAAAATATCAATATCAAAATTACATACAGCCATTATATATTTAACATTAATCACCTCTTTCAACAAATCAGTTATTCATAAATTACAAAAATCAATAATTGATTGAATGTGATAGAAACGAAAAGAATTTAAGAGTTTTACTATGATACTAATGGAGTTATGTTGTTTCATTTGCCCTGATCTCCAATATTTGAACTGTTGTATTTTTTAATTTGAAATGTACTTGAAATGTTAATCGTTGTTAATAGGTGTTTGCTTATTGATATTAAACATCCATAGCTCACGAAAAAAAAACGATTGATGGCGTGGCGACTGGTCGCCATGCGCAAGAGACTGTGCAATTATCTTCCCAATAATTCGGCGTTACGCATCTCTCTCGCGACACTGAGCTCGAATACCTATAGTGCATACAGTTGTGTTTACTACAGTATACATAACTTGTGTTGTACTAAATAAATTATTTTCAAAAATAATTAAACCTAACTATGTCTGACAGTGATAACTAAGAATGTTAAAATGAGCAGCCAGCTGCATAGAAAACAAAATCATGAAAAATGAGAAATGAAACTTTATGTTTCTTACCACTTTTATTTGTAACCAACGTTACTGCAGTTTCGTCATATAAGAACGTTTTCAAACTTATACAATATTATATCAATTTGAAAATGTTGAAAACAGAAAGTTTCATTTCTCATTTTTCATGATGATCTCTTTCTAACGCTACATCCATCAGTTTGTTTGAAGGTGGTTGACAATGTTTCGTGGCGTATTACATCAGTTCAGACTTCCATTGTCTAATATAATATAAATTGATTTGAAATCCCTGAAAAAATAAAAAGATTAACCGAAAATAACAACTTTTCTAAACACAAAAAAACTGAAATTACAAGGAAATAACATACAAGTTACAACCAAAACATAAAAATTGAAATATTAATAAAAGCTGAAAATTAAAAATATTATTAACAGAAATAAAAAATAAAAATAAAAATTAAAAGATTCCAAACCAAGTTACGTTTTTTATTTTTCATTTCTGTTGATAATATTTTTAATTTTCAGCTTTTATTAATATTTCAATTTTTATTTTTTAGTTGTAACTTGTAATTTCAGTTTTTTTGTGTTTAGTGAAATCGTTATTTTCGGTTAATCTTTTTATTTTTTCAGGGATTTCAAATCAATTTATATTATATTAGACAATGGAAGTCCGAACTGATGTAATACATCCATCAGTTTATTGAGAGCGAAATCACACTACGATACATTATCAAGTCATTAGTAAGTTAATTTTATTTTTATATTTTATTATTAAAGTATGCATTTATCTGTGCATTAAACTCCCTTATATTTACTCTGTCTCAAGGGTTAGTAAATATAAAATCACATATTGGTAGATTAATATTCTCATAATATTCATAGCATATAAAATGTTTAAATTGATAATTGATTTTAATTTCATTCTTCTGAAAAATAATACACTAAAACACTTGCTTGAAGAATAAATTTCATGAAGACTGACAAAATTGTATTTCAAAATTAACTGATAGCGAGTAGTCATGCATGTTTTTCCTATTTGTTATTACCAGGAACATCAGAAAATGTATTAATTAATTGATTTTCCAATGATATTGGAATTTATATTAAATAAATAATAATATAATAATACTAGTTTATTTCAATTAATGACGTTATACATAGTGATACATGATACAAGTGGGTTAAATGTACATTATGACAAAATTATTGTAAAAGACGTTAACGGGCGCATTACATAATATACCATATATACATGTATACTGTATACAATAAATAATAAATAATTCATAGACAGTCACAAAAATAAAAAAAAAAATAAAAAAATCTTTGCATCCATTCACTTCATCACTTTTATGAAAGACGGCTGTAAGATGGCTTAATGGTAGGAGCAACTGTTTTCCTCTAGTGTAATGGTTATAAAATCATCTAGCCATATTGCTAGATTTTTGTTTAAACACAGGTTTCTAGGATATATCGAGTGGTCCAACGAAAAGTCTGCACCTTGCCTTTTTTCTTTTTTTGTAACTTAACGCAAAAAATGCTCAAACAAGTCAATTTTGCTTTTGAGGAAGACACATTTTAGATGTATTTTTCTACCTGTGCCTTCAACCCCCTAGTGAGGGTGTGTAACAACCCTAAAATTTTAAATGGAAAGTGGGGTCGAGTGATATATCATTTGAAAGGGCACAAAATTCTCTTTCCAATGACACCTAATTAGTGGTATTTACTTGAATAGTTATAAAAAAAGCAAGAATTTACTCGATATTTTTGGCGGAAAAAACGACATTTTTATCACTACTACATTCCTCAATTTCTCTTGTGCGTTTTGTTTGGTTCAAATAACAACAGCAGATAAGTGTACAAAAAGAATGTAGGCAAACGTTCATTGATTCAGTTCGGTTGCTTTTGAAATTATTTCAACTTTACTGTAAAAATGGTTTATTCCTTCCTGAACGAGTTGAAATTGTTAAACTTTATTATCAACACAATAGTTGAGCTAGACTTAGTGTTCGCTTCTTTAATAAGAGTCATCCCGGGAAAAATGTGAATGAGTCGTACGTTGCCAAGTTAGTCCAAAAGTTTGTCGATATCGGATCTGTCTGTAATGTGAAACGCCAGCCACGGAAACCGATCAGAAATGAAGCAGTGGAAGTCGCTGTTTTGGGACATTTTGAATTGGATCATACTCAAAG
>WOGP01001457.1:0-19040 GCA_015342065.1 Leptinotarsa undecemlineata | reverse complement strand
AATGATAAATGAACTGTGGATTATTTCATTTACGTTGCGTTACGTGGCTTCCGTGTGGGTAGCTCGCTGTTTATTCCAAAATTAACAAAGTAGCTCATCACATTGAAGAGGTTGGCGACCACTGGTCTGATATAATATAAATTGATTTGAAATCTCTGAAAAAAATAGAAAGATTAGACGATAATAACAATTTCACTAAACACAAAACTGAAATTACAAGGAAATAACATACAAGCTACAAACAAAAAATAAAAAATTCAATTATTTATAAAAGTTGAAACTTAAAAATATTATTAACACATTTTTATTTTCATTTTTCATTTCGGTCAAAGATATTTTTAAGTATAAACTTATATTAATGAATAAATTTTTTATTTTTTGTTTGTAGCTTGTATGACCTGGAAGATAGAACAAGGAATCATGGAATTACTAGGATGTTGTGTACGAAACTGCTTCTACCTACTGAAGGACGAATTCTATACGCAAGAGGAGGGACTGCCAATAGGATTGCCTTTTTCGCCGGTTATAGTCAATATATATCTGGAGTGATTTGAAACTCACAAGAAGCCCCGAGTCTGGTTGAGATACATAGACGACACCTTCATAATATCGAATCATGGAAATACAGAACTAGACACCTTCCTGTAGCACGTCAATAACGTGAGTCCTTTCATCAATTTCATAATGGAACAATGGAGAAAGAAGTCCACAACGAATTGGTATTCATTGCCATTCTTAGACGTATTGGTGAAGTGAACAGACACTAAATGGGAAACATCTGTATATCGAACACTCACTCACACAGGACAGTATCTGAATCAGGAATCCAACCATCATCAATCGACTAAGAGAGGATTCATGAAGACTCCAGTGGACCATACTTTTGGGCTCTGTAATACGGAGGCAAGTCTCGAAAAGAAACTAAGCATCATCAAAATAATATTAATGGAATGGTTACTCCAAAGTGATGCTAGAACAGGCTTTATCTAGAAGACAGCAAGATTTCCACAAAGAAAAGAAGCCGCCACCACCAGTACTTGTTCTTCCCTACATCAGACGATTGTCGAAAAAGATAAGAAGGATTGGGTCCATGTATAACATCAGAACCTGCTTTAGATCCAGAAATACTATCCGTAGCAGTTTCACGAAAACCAGGCCATCCAACGCGGACTGAGATTCCAAGAATTGCGTTTACCGGATACCCTGCGAGTGCGGAGAATCATACATTAATAAAATTAAGAGGATATTGGAAGTTCGCATTGCCGAGTACAAGGAATACACACACAGCGAGATGAAACCAGCAAATCAGAAATAGGAGAGCATGTTTGGACTCATCATTATAACATTAAGTGGGCTCAAGCTGAAATCATCTACAAGGAGGAACACTGGTTTGAAAGGAAATTCAAAGAAGCAGCATATATGTTGTCCAACAACGCATTTAGTTAAGCTAGCACAGATATGCGCAATATATGGGAACCTCTAATGAAGCGGAACATGACCAATTCCCGCCAAACGGTAAGTTTTCGCTAAAACCGATAAAGCATAAAGGGGAAAAAGGGGATAGGTGGAAGCACTCGAATGACCTATAAATAGTCAGATCTCTGTGCACTTACCTCCTGAAGACAATTGTGGATAGTAACAATACAAAATTCAATCTCGTGGTAATAGTTCAAATTTTTAAAAATTTTTTGGTTGGTGTATTTATTTCATTGTAGTATCAATTTTTTTGCTCAGTATAATTCTTATTTTTCAGGTAACTCTTTTGATTTTTTACAGATTCTTTCAGGAATTTTGAATCAATTTATATCATACTAGACAGTGGAAGTCCGAACTAATAAAAACCACTTTCTTTGGTGCACCTTTCACCAACCAAGTTGACATCATTAGGTGGCGAACTATACTGAAATATAGTTTCTCCTATCTCCTGTTTCCATCATTTCCTGATCCGATATAATCCAAAATTTCCAGAACTCCCAGTGTGTCTTTCATTACAACTGCTCGTTATAAATATAAATCGATAAGCTGGAAACAACTGGCTTCCTTGTTGAAATACCGCCGTTGAAAATAGACTGGCCAGGTATGTCTGTTCACGTGTCCTACATAATTTAAACATAACTTCTTGTTATGGAGGTATTAGACCGTTTATCATACTAGTGCCATGATATTGCAGCTACCATTTTGAGGGGTAGTTTAGTTTATGCATATAACTACACTCGTGAGAAAGATCGAGAAAATGCAGGCATGGAATTCTCTTGTCGATGTTGCATACCCGTTGGTCTAATACTTTTCCATCGTTATATAGAAAGTGAAGAAAGGAGAGGAAAAAGGGAAAAGGTAATAATAATAATAATACACGTTTATTATAAATGAAAGGTACATAATCATAAGCAGTCAGCAGTAAATAAACATGTTAAAAAAAACACTATAGGCGGGGCCTGTGCGTGGATACATACATACACATATATACACACACACACATATATACATACATATAGGCATACATATATACACATATATACCTGTATAAGAGTATAAAACCAAAATGAATATGAAATATAAATGTGAAAGTAGATAGATATAAAAGATGTGTACATATTTAATGAGGTGTATTGAAATATGAGATAAGTATCAGGTTTTTCCTTTTGTATGGCATGATTAGCCAATAAGACTGTGAATTGTTGTCCTGGACAATGAGAGAATATATAATTTTAGATGATACTTGAATGTAGTTGGCCTTGAAATATTTTGAATTTCAGTCGGAAGACATTGGTATAGTTTGGGACTCAAATATGTCAGACTTTTTTGTCCTTTTGATTTTCTCATAAAAGGAGTCAAGTATGTGAGTTGTCTGTTCCTTGTATTGTATTGATGTTCCGGGTTCTTCAGCTCGTGCTTAGAATTATGCTGTTTGATGTTGCTACGTAAAAAGAATAGTTGCCTTGGATCCATAATATTAGTTTCATTGAATAGTCTATCCGATGGATATTTTATATCTTTATTGAATATAATTTTGAGTAGGCGCTTTTGAACAATGATTAATTTTTCCAGGTGAGACTTACTTAAACCTCCCCATGATAATATTCCATACACAATATGTGGTTCCACTAACGCCTGATATATCGTTCTCATTGCTTTGAAATCTAGAATATGTTTAACATTTTTGAGTTTATAAATTAAAAACTGTATTTTCTTAGTAATGTATTCGATTTGTTTATTCCATTTTAGGTTATTATCTATCATAACACCAAGGTATTTGATCTTATTACAGCTGCATATCGAGATGTCTTCAGTGATTTGCAGGCTATCATAATAAGGAGTACTTCTCTTATCAATATGTATGGGTAGAAAAAAATGTTTTTTTAAAGTTAATTGTTAAAAGTCTATAGTTAAAAAAGGCTTGAATATTACGGATATCGCTTTCTGCTTGAATTTTAAGTGATAGCCAGTCTTCATGACAGTAGAAAATTGCAGTATCATCCGCATATTTAATAATTTGACCTCTTGTGTTTATTCTGAATAGATCATTCAAATACACATTGAACAGAAGTGGTCCCAAAACAGTTCCTTGGGGTACACCATATGATTCGATATTAGAGCACGACCGGCCTTGACAATGTGTACATGCCAGAGAACAAAACAGTCCGGCTTTTTTGCAACCATATTTAGCACTGCACCCCTTTTTGCAGTTGCAAACAATTATGTTCAGCAGTTTTTCCAGCGCAGGTGGAAGTAAAGATGTATATAATTGGTGTACTCATGCATATTATGACGATTACAACTTTTACAACTCTTTGAATCGTTGTATCTCAAAAACGGTGGCTCGTAGGAAAAAAACTATTGACTTTTTTTGTGGATAACTTTATGATCTACAACTTTGGTCTGAAGTATTTTTATGATAAAACTTTTGCTGAAAATCGCAAAAAACTCGTTTTTTTGACCTTTGACTTTGAATAAATTTTTTTCCGTACAGGGGAAAGATAGGGCACTTTCAAATTTTATTTTTAATCATATTTTGGTGGAATAAAGTCAAGGTCGATTTGTTATAAAATGTTAGGCTTTACTGTTGAATTTTTTTTTATTTTTTTTTATTGATTTTGATTTAAAATTCTGAAGTCTACAAATCGAACTTGTTTAATCACACCTCATTTGTGAAATACAGAGGCTATAAGTGGAGTACCTTAGGAAAGTAATTCAGAATCACTCGTTTTTAATTATAAGAGCCAACATAATCAGCAAATATACTTGATGTTTTTTGACGGTTTGAAAACATGCAAAATTGGGAGAGAAAGGTTTCGGCTTTCTACTTTTCCATCTTTAAGTGGACTGTTGAGGTGAATGTTCAAATTTCTCGGGATACCTACATTCGATTAGCGATTTTTTATGTTGGTACACTCGTCTTGGAACATATGTTCACAGGTTCAGCTTTTTAGCATTTGCAGTTTGTTGGTGAGAGGCATAAAAGTTAGAAGTGTTTCATGTGTTCAGCGCCTCTGCTATCGAAAAAAATGAATCAAATAATTTGCAGAAAATTTTTGTAAAAGTGCTCATAAATACTTGAAATGTTGACAGTGGCATACGGCGAATATACTCTGAGACACAAAAAAGTTTACACCTGGTACAAGCTTTTCACAGAAGGTCGATGAGATGTGAATAACGCACATCTCATCACATCAAAATAGATGAAAATTTCGCATGAACATCACTCAGGAATTGTTGAAGGACGTCAACGGCGCTCCGGATTTGCTTAAATGGGTCATAACTAGTGACGAATCATGGGTATATGGTTATGACATTGAAACCAAAATCCATTCGTCCCAATGGAAGAGTCCAGAAGAGCCAAAACCAAAAAATGCACTCACGTTAAGGTTTTGCTCACTGTTTTCTTCGATTACTGTAGCGTAGTGCATCAGAAGTCATTGCCAAATTCTCGTACGGTCAATAAGGAGTATTATCTTGAAGTTATATGGCGCTTGCGAGAAGCAAAACGAAGAAAACGTCCAGTATTGTGGAAAAACAATTCATGGCTTTTGCATCACGACAGTGCACCTGCTAACTCTTCATTGCTGTTCGTAATATTTTGACTAAAAATAATAGTTTCCAAGATTGAAGAGACCCATGAAAGGACGGCGTTTTGCGACGATTGAGGAGATAATAACCAAATCTCTGAGAGAGCTCAATAGCATACCGAAAAGTGCATATCAGAACTGCTTTAAGTATTGGAAAAAACAATGGTACAAGTGTATACTTTGAAGGTGACAAAATGGAAATTGATCAATATATTTTTTTGAGAAAAATGAAAATTCACCCTATTTTTTGAAAAGACAGTGTATAAAAAAATATGGAAATCTTCCAAGAAAGAAAGCAATTCACTTCAAAATAAACTCTATACAAAGATATGTAGTTCATGCAACGAAGTAACTTTCAGATACAAACTGGAGATAAAATTTCACTTACATGGAACACTGTCATTCGAAATGCCGGAATAAGACATTTGCTGAAGTGCCTCTTCAGTACCAATCTGGATACCATTATGAGATGAAGCACTCAAATTATTCGTAAAATTACGACTTATTGTCAAAAATGAGTTATATCTACTCATGTCATCAATGACATAACAATCGATGACATTCATTCATAGGAATTTTGTTTGAATTGAAAGGGGTATATTTGTAGGAGATATTAATTTTTTGGAAAAGAAAGGTTATGGCTTTCTACTTTCCATCTTCATACGATTTTTTCCATTTATTGAAGGGTAGAAAGCAATCTTTTCTTTCTTAAAAAAAATAACCTTTACTAAAAATATAATCCATTCAATTTAAATAAGATTTATATGGCTGGGATTGAATCAAATAAGCGAATGAATGTCATAATACTTTCAATTTAAACAAGATTTCTATGGCTGGGATTGAATCAAATAACCGAATGAATATCATTACGTACTGTCATCGATGACATGAACAGATATAACTCGAATTCATGTCATCAAGTCGTAATTTCATGAATGAATTGATTGCTTCGTCTTGTTATGTTATTCAGATTGGTGCTGAAGATGCAATAAGCCAATTTTCTTATTTTGAAATATCAGATGTCTGCCATTGAGAGTGACAGTGTTCCATGTAAGTGAAATGTTACGTCTTTTATATTGTATAGAAATCCTGTGAATGATATCTGATTCAATTTCATAAGGAATGTTTGGAGTACAAACTGAATAGGAAAAAGGTTTTTTTTACAATTTTTTCGTAAGTTGGAGAAGTAAAAGCCAAAACTTTTATTTCCCCAAAAAATTAATCTCTCGTAAAAATATACCCCTTTCAATTAAAATTCATATTTTTTTACTTCAAAATTTAATGTCAAATATTTTTCGTTTTTTGAAGGTGTAGGATGGAGTGGACCACCAAGTTTAATGTCCAGTAGCGGACCATCGTCTCCAGGTTTTTCAGAGAGTAATTCTAAATGTAGCAGCAGTGAGATGTCCTCGAGTATTATAAGTGGCGATGGGTATTGAAAATATTTTTTCTAGTTTTAAATATTCAAAGTCTATGATTTTGGGTTTGGCTTCAGTGTCAAATTTTTTAGTTCTTTCAGAATCCTTTGATTTTGTGAATGCGTTAATTTATTTTCGCATGTTTGGGAATCTTTTAATTTATTTTCAACTTTTAAGAATTAGGAAATAAATTTTATTTTTTGTCGATGTTTGTGTTTATGTTTAACTTTTCTGATGGTGATGGTGCACATCATATTAGTTTCACTCTTCAATTACTTCAGTCCGGTTTTTTTTTGCAAAATTCGAACTTTCTCACCAATAAAATTTCAAAGTTTGTTATTCTAATACACTCGGTGGTTAAATTGGGTTTATGATTATTTAACGTGTAGATAACTTAAAGAACCGATGAAGTTTTAGACAGATAATACATAAGCTGATAAGAACCGATTAATCTGGTAATTATGATGTTAGTTGAGAAGTTTGTGATCAACTGTATATAGGGCAAACTAAACGAGTTATAAAAACTCGTTTTGAAGGTGACACTGCTCATTTAATTTTATAGATCAGAGAAGCTTATATTACTAATTTGGAGGTTAAAATGGGTTTTTCGATTAACCAGCAGTTATCCGAACACAAACAACAACCCTCAAAAGTCAAAAGCGTTATCTTTAAATGTGTTAACTGTAAGAACAGGATAACAAGTTGGACCGCAATCAGAAATGAATAAAAGATAGGTTTAGTCAAAAAGTAGTTCATCTGATGAAACAATCTTGGTTTCAATGAATATAATTTTCTCTATTAGTGTAAAAAAGGTCATAGAAAATGTTGTTCAAAAAGTAAACAGGTATACATTGAACATTGGAAACTCTGTTGTGTAGCTACTATTGTGTAACTCTTCCTTACAGGTGTTGGTAAGAATCCAAAAGTTATTGCTTGGGATCAAATATAGATAAAGAACTAGCCGATAGTCATTTCTTTAGTGCTTTACATTAATAGATAGGCACCAAAGTTTACAATGTCTGCTTGAAGGTGGTTGAAAATGTTTCATGGTGCTTTTCATTAGTTCGGACTTCCATTTCCATCATCCGAAGACGATTGCGGATACTAACATTCGAAACGTCATTAAATAACTTAGCTTAAAACTAATGAAATTTACAATGTCTACTATTAATTACTAATAATATTTTTGTTTAACATTTTGGAAATTCTACCAAAATTGCAAAAAATAATGGAACTCATGTGTCACAACTTGTCAACTGTGAAAACAATCTTTTTTTCATGTCCACAGTGACTTGCAAAACGTATACTTTACAAATACTTTTTTTAATTAATAATTTTTCTCATGTTATTAGAATAATTATTCTTATTGAACTTTATAAAGGATAATTCCTTAGTAAAGTGGAAGGTTCCACTACAAATTCTTTGTTGAGATGGATTAATTAAAATCGGAAGTGGTCACTTTTAATCCGCCAGAGTAAAATTACAAGGCTCCACACTGAACACTGTCTCTTAGAGGACATTTGAACAAAATAGGGCTGAACAACGCTGACAGACAGCTCGTCATATTTTATGTGAATGTGAAGCACTGAGAAAAGATGGGAGAAAAGCGTCCAGAGACTTAGAAGAACTGTACAAGTCAGACGGCTCCCATGTAGCGAATCTTAAATGGAAAACACTTAATTTACTGAGAGAAATGTGAATTCCATTATATACACAAAAATAGACTTTCTAATATTCTACACTGTGCCGTCTTACTATGAAATATAATAAAATTATATGATATGCACAAAGTCATAAATTCCTAAACAAAACCACTCCAAAACTCATGAGTAAATAGTGGGATAATAAAATTAAAGAATGTAAACACCTACTCAGAACAGATGATTGGGCTTTGCCCATAGGCTATCAGGAACAACCATATACACTGACATGAAAAGAACAGAGTCGTCATGTGCGTCTAAGAAAATGACAATATTCATTAAGTTGCTATAACAATAGTCTATATCTATAATGAATATTGGACAAAGAAAATAACTTTTGTTAAATTTCTACTAAGATTTTTATTTGTTAAAACTGGTTTCAGTTTATTAAAATATCAAAATCTCAGTAGAAATTAGACAAAAGTTTTTTTTTATCCTATATTCAATATGAATTTCTACAAAATAAATAGGTCATCAATTGAACACGTTATAGAAGTTATAGTAATTTCAAAAACTACACTTCACAATTTGATCTCCACACACTTTATTTGAAAATTATATCACAACATTTTTGCTAGCACAGTACTTGAGAAGGCTACTCTGCTAGCGAAACATGTTGTGATATATTTTTCAAATGAAGTTTGTGGTGATCAAATCGTGAGGTGTAGTTTTTGAAATTGAAGTAACGGCCAATCAATCAAAAAAAAAATAGTAGTTGGAGAAGATACACCCGCGAACCATATTGGTTCTCTCATATTATCACAGAATTCAATCTCAACTACCAAAATAACTCTTCACGAACCCATCTTATGAATAACTTTCTAAATTTCTATTCTCAAACGACCCTTGAATAATTGTACTGAGAATACTTCTGCAATATAAAAGGTATTCTAAACATTTTCACCAAATAGCTGTTTCAATAAGGCTGGTGTGTCTTAAGACTAACATATCGTGTTGATCTTTCAAGGAACATTGAAAATCTTTAGAAAAGGTTTTTTTTTGACATTTTCTTTTTGCTCAAACTCTTGTCGTGTTGGAATTATTGAGGGTATCCTTCAGTGTAATAATAAATTGATATTAAAAAACATTTTCAACAAGAAACTTTCATTTACATGTTCCAAAGAGAAGAAAAATCAGATCGAACCCATCAATGTATTTACATAATTTATATTTTGTAAGAAAAACGTATAATTGTTTTCTTAGAATTACTTATGTCAAGATCAGGTTACACATTGTATCTGTCAAAAATCTGTTTTTTCTTTAACAAATACTCCTGTTTATCTACACAGGCAGATCTAGCAAGAAGCTTTTATATCATATAAATTATGTAATAAACAATAATGTAAAAAAGACTTATTTTTAAAAATCTTTCATAATATGAATTTGTGGTATCACATCATCACAGTAATTAGCGCCCAGTATAAAGTGTTTAGAAGAAACAAAATATATAAAACAATGTGTGTGAGGTTTTTGATTGATTTGTCAGAATTTGATCTTTGTTAAGTTGTTGCAGAAGTTTAACCATTTTTTTAAACAGTGTTACTGTTCTTTTTTTGGGTCGCCAATTGTAATTAGCAAATAACTACTAATAACTTCTTCAATAGAAATATATTTAAGAAGTTTTGACATCTCTATCTTAAATTCTGACAAATCAATCAACAACCTCACACACAAGTTTTTATATTTTGTTTCTTCTAAACACTTTATACTGGGCGCTAATGACTGTGATGATGTGACACCACAAATTTATTATCACTGGACACGCTCCTTACTCTGTTCATTTCATTAAATTTGGCATTGTTGTATGGTCGACCTACATTTGTTGAATCATCTTCAAACTATCCCTAACTTTTGCTGAGTTACAACTCTTCAAGATCGGTAAGGCGACCATCTTGTTTTACATCATCTGCCATTCTGAATTTTCTTCCTTAGAACCTTTCATTTATAATACGTATCATGCAGTTGTATGAAAAACCATACTGAATTTCGAGTGACCTCTTTTTATTTTCCTTGTCATTTTCAACAAACCCTTTCCTTGGAATACCCATATCATGCGAGTACATAAAGAAAAACTAATTCACAATATCGGATTTAGAGTGACGTCATTTCTTTTTTGTATTTTTAGCAAACCAATTCGTTTGATACCCATGTCATGGTAGTCCATGTATGGATTCGTTTTAAAATCCAACAAATTGAATAAAGAGGTATTGAAATCAAACTCAAAAATATGTCGTATCTGTCAGAACAACTGTCAACTCTGTTTATTCTACAGTGACATTCAAAATCAATCAACACAAAATCATTGAAACAAAACTGAACTTATTTCCCCTTCAAGATGTACATCATGTGCAGAGGACTGGCTTCTTGGCTGTCTTTTCCACGGTAGATGGCAATAATTGTTCCAAGGGGCTGGTTATTTCCTGGAAGATTGTTATCGATTACTATTACCACATCTCCTGTTCGAATGAGTTGCGTTTTCTCAACCATTTTGCTCTTTTCGTTGAAGTGGCTAGGTATTCTCGAACCCAACTCATTTAAAAATTGTCACGAGCTTTTGAGAGTAGCTTCATTACTTTCTCAAATCATTATTCTCGTCGAAAATTTTTTGGTGATTTAACTGAGCTTGATGTTCCAATAAGGGAATGGTTTGGTGGATCTTCTGAATTTGTTGATACGTATGTAAGCGGTTTACTATTCACTATGTTCTCAGCTTCGGCCATCGGGGTTGCTAGTACTTCAGGCTTTGTAGACTTTTCCTACAACGTGGGCTCACAGGACGAATAAATTTCCAATGTATGTTATTAGAAACCATTTCTCTCCGGTCAATTTTTGCCAAGCATCATTTTATCTTTACCAACATCTTTATTAAAAAAAAAATTGATAGGTAATCGTTCTCAATGTTTGCATTTGGAAATAAACTTCACCAGTAAGTTTACTTCCTACCAGCCCTTAATACTCTACAAAAATCCAAATATGTGAATATTTGCCAAACAATTTCCCCAGAATCCCTGTTCACATTCGTTTTGAGTACAACTCTCTCAGAAAGTTCGAAGATTTCAATCTCTGCAGTAAAAATAATCGTTTAACAATTCTATAAATTATTTATTTTCATGTTCAAAAATCAACAATGGTGCAACCTTACCATCATATTCTGGAATAATCAGACGATGGTTCGCGCTTAAGAGGTAAATGTTGAGAACGAGACAAAAGTGTCAAAAAAGTCATTTTTCGGCAATTCTACGACCAAATGTAAATAATAATAATATTTATTCAGTTGGATCATCTATAGATGACGTTGAGTATGTCAAAACGTGTACAAATACAAAATTTAAAATACAAACTCCGTGCACTTAGAGGCCCAATATACATAGATAATATAATATATAACAGTCAAAACCCAAAATAATCTGCTATTTATGCAACAGCATCGTTATTAAAATCGGCCTTAAATGTTGGACATGTACATACTATATAATAGTCAAAACCAAAATACTCTGTTATTTATTAACTGCATCGTTATTATAATCTTCCTAAAATGTTACACATGTACAGGGTCATAAGTTATCATCTATATATTCTTTGAGAGAATAATATGATTTATCTATGAGCAACTCTTTATACTGTTTTAGAATCAGATTTTTTATTGTACTTGGAAGTTTATTGTACAATTTAATGGCCATAAGCCTGTAAGTAACTCTTGTTATATACCTTATGGTTCTTTTTTTGAATTTTTAGTATTCTGGAACAATCACTAGATGATCTCCAAGCTATAATACCATAGGAAATGTTACAATGAAAGTATGCACGGTAGTTCACTAATAAGAGTAATCTATTTACATTCCAGCGTAGTTGTTGAATACAATAAGATATTGAGGATATCTTTTTACAAATCGAATCAATATGCTTGTTCCATTTGAGATTTCCTGTTATCTTCAAACCCAAAAATGTTGTCTTCTCTTGTTGTTGAATTGAGCCATTAATTGACGTTACTAGTAAACTGTGATCTGGAGTGGTTTTTGAATGATTAAAATGTAAAAGCACGGCTTTTCTTTCATTTAACAAGAGACCATTGTCTGAGAACCACTTTTGGGTTCTTTTTATTTCATTAAATGCTTTATTAACTGTGGCTTTAATATTTTCCTGAGTTATCAATAAAGATGATTATCGAATACTATTAATGATACTTCATCAAAACTGTTGTTGTTAGTTCTTGACTGAATGTGCAACGGATAATATAAATTCTGTAACCGTGCTACTTTAGCTGAGAAAATATTCATTTTTTTCGTTCCCAAATATATTTTAAATATTGACTTTACGTAAAAACATTCATATAGAACGTTGAAGAAAAATGAGATGGTTCTCTGTGAAAATCTGCGTAAAATATGAGTAAATTTTTTTTTGTCACAAATTCCTGAACTACTGAAGAAACAGAAAAAATACAATAAAAGTTGTCAATTTTTTTTCAATTATGAAAACTTGGTTCAGGTATGAAGGAAGTGTCAGAAAATCGCCGAAAAACAACTCTCCAATTTTCCCCAAAATCAATAAATAATTTTTTTCCGAAATCTTCACTCCTATTTCCTATTTCAATTTGAAATATCCGTGACCAGAATCTTGTTAGCAACAGACAAAATTCGATATGGAGCATTTTCAAAGGAACCCGAGATCTATATCATCAAATAACAAAAAAGTATAGTAAACTGAAAGATAAGTTTTGTTTAAATGAACTACTTTTTGAAGAAGATTGATTACTATATGCCTAGACTACGCAACATTGAAATTGCAAAAAGAACTGCCCCAAATGTGGATTGTTAAGTGAACAGCCTGGGATAAATAGAAATATAACTCTAAACATCTTTTCGTTATTATGTTATGCGTGAAAAATGTAAAGTACAGAAAACTCAAAAGTTTACAATAGTTTTTATGAACTTTATTATTGAAAACTCAACTTCCCACAAATGATTGGTAAATAGTGGTTTTACTCAGTACTTGAGTTTTTTTATTTAAATATATTTTATTTAACCCACGCATATAGGGTGAAGACAGTTTTAATACTCTCAGGATAATTTGAATTAATATTTAATGAAATTCGGCCTCTTTTTTTTGTTATTCTCATATATCGTGAACATTAAAGTACTGTATTATTTGAATCTCAAATACCTAACGTCAGTTTGTTTTGTAAGCTTTACAACAGTTACAAAACAAAAAGAAAGAACTACCAATCTTTATGAAAGAAATTTATATTAGGAGGATATATCATTAGAAAATATACATGTTCATTTATAATTTGAAATGTAATAAAAAACTTTTAACACAATGTTTTGATGATAAAATCAATTCAATTCATGATCATAATACATGGCCAATAGTTTCACAAAAGCCAAAATGGTCGAAGATGTATTTTTCATAATGGAGGTAATTTGTATAACAAAATTCATAATGATATCGACGACAAAAAATTATTTCAAAATAGATTTGACAATTTTGTACTTTTCAATATTTTTTTTAATGAGTGTGTTACATTGTTCCGACTATAAACATGTCATTTTTTTTGGGACTGATGAAGTAATTATTATTACATTCAATAACATAAGTACCTTATGTAACACCCTATGTCCATATTGTTGAGTAACCCATCACCTTGGCCTATGTTATCACATTCAATAATATCCTTAGGAAGTCACTGATTTTAAAAATTATCAAATGTTACATTTTTTGTGCTCTTGAGATTATAGCACCTTCCACACAATATTTTTCAAACAACTAAATGGACTTTAATTTTACATAATCACTGTTTACGCAGTTTTGATTACATCAAAGACAAATTAAATGAAAACTTTCCATCCACGCTCCTGATAAGATGAAAAAAATATAGTGGCAACAGAAAGAAAACAATTGATGGTACGTCTTTAGTGATATGTATCTAGTTTTTCTGTTCATTATTTTTTTGTAGTTTCACGTTTTTAGTTGAATAAAACCAGTTGATCATTTCTGAGTCGTATGATTAGAGTTTATTAGCGGCCTCTCCCTAGTTTTTCTTGGTTAGTAGGTTTTTGTTGCATTTA
This sequence comes from Leptinotarsa undecemlineata, assembly GCA_015342065.1. Lineage (NCBI taxonomy): Eukaryota > Metazoa > Arthropoda > Insecta > Coleoptera > Chrysomelidae > Leptinotarsa > Leptinotarsa undecemlineata. The sequence continues at coordinate 4,791 of WOGP01001457.1, read as the reverse complement.
GAAATACTCATTCAAAAAAAATTATCCTAATGAAAATAATTTTTGGGTTTTGTATATCAACGTTTACTTGAATGAAAATTATGAAATGAACTATAAATATAAACAGCATTTGTTCATTGTGCATTAGTTAATTGTGCTATAAACAAAGCTTGCTTGTTTCTTTACTGCAAAGAACAGACATTGTTGTGATTAGTATAATTGCTGATTAATATTTTTTCTTAGATTGACTGTGGACAATTTCAACAAAATATTCCCGACTGCACCGGGACTAGATCAAGACTTGGGAAGTGTTGGAATGCTTTTGGATTCCTTTGACAAAGACATGTCTGAATCAATGGAGTTTTCAGATTATTATGGCAATAATCCAAAAGGTATTTGAAAACAATAATTTTTCTCATTCATTCACAAGTATTTATATATTTATATACAGATAATTAAAGGAGCTCTAACCTCACTCAGTTCTATTTTATATCAATTTATAAACTAAATGAAAGTTATATTTCATTGAGGCTAAAATACTGCTAATGCTAAATCAGCTAAAAATGTATTAAAAGTAAATACCATCGCAGTACAAAAACAAAACACAATCCGGAAGTATATTTAAACTATGTTTCACACTTTATATTAATCATTTTTAATCAACACAAGGTTATTACGAGTTTGAATAATTTCGGTATATACTGCAAGATTATTTTACTTCATATGTTCCACAAGCTTGTGCCATTTTTGGTAGGTTGTTTCTATAACCGAGAACATTCTGTTAGTAGTAAAGTACAGATAAGAGCAAGGCACTTTGTGAGTCGAAAGCCGAAGCTTCATGCAAATCCATTAATGCACTATTTTCTTTAAGTGACAGATGGAACAGCCGCAACAATTTAAATTCCAGTGCAGTCTGTCAAATACAGCATAAAAAGGGGAAAGTCTTCCTATTTACAGACAAACATGAACACAGTACCAAAGCATATAGGCTAATATACTCCAGAATATATTAAAAACTGACGAAACTTGATTTGTGACTGACTTAAATGAACCCTTGGTTATCCATTCCTTTTTAATTTCTCTGAAGGAATTAATTACAAAGAATAATAATTCTGATCTGATGATCGCAATTTATATAAGGTCATACTGTCGAGATTACCAGCATAACCTAACTATTATTGATTGCTAGATTTGTCACTTTTGGGTGGAAGGTCGTCTTTTTGACGCCTCTGGATAGTAACTCAAATGATGCGTTTTTCTCATAGGCACTTTAGTTCAGCTGAGATTGTGTTAAGGAGTGATAGCATTTCAAAATGAGGAGTTCTTAAAAATTGTTTATAGAACTTGCATGTCAAGAATAAACTTCCCAATTTTCCAACTTGAAAGTTGAATTGTGAATTCACATAAATTATTTATTGACAATTATTCTTGAATATTTGATGTAATCTGCTTCCTGAATTGTTCATTGTCCACGTTGGTAGTGAACTACCAAAAAAGGCTCTTCTCAATAGGAAGGCTCGAAAATTTGTCTCTGGTCTGGATTCTGGGCCACACTGGCCTGGAAGGTAATCAAGCTGCTGACATCTTCTGCTGACATTTTCCCCAAAAGGAAACAACCTCGAAGAAATATTAAAAAATTAGGATCTATTTTCAAAAGTTTTTTTTGTTGTGTTGTCTTAATTTTTCAATATTTCCTCGAGGTTGTTTCCTTTTGAGGATCCTTCCCCTACTGTCTTTTAATAGCTTTGGTTTTCAGGTTCAAGAATTTAGTGTTCTTTTCTTCTATCCCTTCCTTGGGTTCAACCTCTCTAAATATGAGCTTCTTGTACCATAATGGTGATCGTGTTGGAAAACCAAACTTTAAATATTTTCTCATAGCATTTTCTATTGGTTACTATAACAAAATTTTGGAAACTATAATTCCCTATTTTAATAACTAGGTTCGGAAAGTGGTGATCTAACCCCAGTCTCTAGATCCGATGTTGAATTCAACACCAATGATGCAACGGCAGGTTCCAGTGCAGAATGTGATGTTACTGTTACCGAGGATATAGAAACTTCATTTGCGATGGGAGAAAACAAGGAATTGGATCCCGAAGACACCGTCACCAACACTAGACTAGCGGTTTTCAACTACCCTAGTTGTTCTAATACAATGGACAATAATCTTTTCCAACCACCGCCAACTCCTAAGTTGAAATCTCCCATGACTGCGAATATTAACGTTTGTTCGAATGTGTTGTTTTCTCCTACTTCAGATAACTACAATTTGAAGCACGTTGAGAATACTGATCGTCAGGCTCAGTCTAGCAGGATTGTCAACGAATTTGATAAAAACGACTTGAAGGATATTATAAAGAAATCGAATATTTTCGAAAAAGCCATTCCAAATTCAAACGTTAACCTAGCTAGTCCAAGTTCTGATAAATGGTCAACAACGAAAGAAAAATTTTTGGACAATAAGAATTTTGAAAAGACTGATAATATAGATTTTGGTAAAAACTTGAATACCAACATCGAGAAGAAGGTAGAAAAAGAAAGTGAACTGGCTAGAGCTAAACCTGGTACTGTTGTCATCAAAGAGAGCTTTATTGACCCGCCTAGAATTTCTAGAGTTTCCAAAAGTTTTCATGGTAAATCTACCACTAAAAGTTATGTCCAAGATATTTGCAACAGTCCAAGGAGGTCTAGTGATGGTCCGGTTACAAAAGTTCTCAATAATCCTATCAATTTCTCTGAAGCACAACATTTTTATGGGGCTAAACCAAAGAGTAATGCAGAAAAATCCTCAAACCGACCACACTTTTTTTCGCAGTTATCTCAGCCATCTGGAAGTAGTTCAGCAATGTCCACCGTACAATGTAGGAAAGCTTCCTTATCAGAAACTTCAGTAAGTACTTTCTCTAGTAAAATAAATAAATTTTTTCATTAGTTCGGTCTTTCATTGTCTAATGTGATTCTATTATGATTCGAAATCAAGTTACCTCACGACGTTTTGGTTGTTAGTATCCACAATCGTCTTCGGGTTATGACTGGACTATTCCTCTGAAAGATGACTATTTATAGGTCATTCGAGTGCTTTCACCTATTCCTTCTTCCCTCTCTCCGCCTCACCGGTTTAGCGAGAGTTGACCGTTTTTCGCTTGATTACAGGTTTCTATATGTTACGTATCTCTACTGAATGCGTCGTTGGACAGCATATATGCAGCGATTTTTTGAACTTCCTCTTAAATCAGTGTTCCTCCCTGTGGATGATCTCAGCTTGGGACCAAACATGCTCTGCTATTCGAAATTTACTGGTTTCTCCTCGCTGTGTGTTTTTTTGTGGTTGGCAAATCAGACTTTCAATGGCCTCTTTGTTTCACTGATACAGGATTTGCCGCACTCACAGGGTATCCGGTAAATGCAATTCTTGGAATTGCAGTCCGCGATTGGTGGTATAGTTTTTGTGAGGTTGCCACGAATGGTGTTTCTGGTTCTGAAGCAGGTTCTGATCTTGTACTTGGACATAATTCTTCTTATCCTTTCCGACAATCCTCTGACGTCACAACTAGTGCTTGTACTTCCACACATCTGAGTATTGTCGAAAAGGATAAGAAGAATTGAGTCCAAGTACACCAGAACCTGCTTAAGATCCGGAAATACTATCCATAGAAGCCTCACGAAAACCGGGCATCCAAACGCGGACTGCCTTTCCTAGAGTTGCATTTACTGTGTGTGCGGCAAATCCTATGTTGGTGAAGCTGAAAGTCCGCATTGCCGAGCACAAGAGAAACACCCAGCAAGAAGTAACCAGTAAATCTGGAATAGGAGAGTATGTTTGGAGGCATCGAGATAACATCAAGTGGTCCCAAGCTGAGATATCCACGGGGTGGAACACTGCTTTGAGAGGAAGTTGAAAGACGCTGCATATCTATTGTTCAACGACGCATTCAGCCAAGCTAACGTAGAGATACGCAACATATTTAAAACCTGTAATCATGCAGGAACACGGTGAACTCCCGCTAAACCGTTGAAGCAGAGAGGGGGAAGTAGGGATAGGTGAAAGAGCTAGAATGATCTTTAAATAGTCATATCTTGGAGGAATAGTCCAGTCATATTAGACAATGGAAGTTCCAACTAATGAAATTCACCATGAAATATTATTTTTTTAATAAACTTTTCTAGTCAATGTTATTAAAAAAAGTTATGAAAAGTAACATACATATAAGATAACAAAAAGTGAAAATTATGGAATTATCCAAGTTTCGCAAAAACAAGTCGGCATCATGAATAGGTAATAATTATTTTTATTTTTCTTTTTGCATACTTTTTTCAGATGATTCATTTTCGTTGAATCAGTTTTATCCTGTCATTCTTCAAATCGTCATACTTCAGATTTGAATTTTATGTCATAGATATTTATTTTTCATTCATTTCTTAATTCAGAGTATTGACTGATGTAATCAATTTCCAATTTCATTTATTCTCAATATTTATTAAATATAAAATCAAAAAATTATGATAATTGACAAGACAGATATCTAGGTTTGATACATGTAGAGTGGCTATCCTTATTCAATCAATCAATTTATTCACCAAAATAAATATATATCTGTAGAGTAGGGAGGGTGAGTGTAAGCCCACGCACTTAGGCCACATGTGACCCATTGTACATCCTCCCGAGGAGTTGTCTTCCTAGGTCATAGTCCATCCTGTCCTTTCCAGGAAGGTGGACAGGTCGCTGGGAGACATATCCTTTATATCGGCAGGTGTAGGCCAAGACTCGCCGAACACACACTCTCACAGGCACTCGCACAGGACGTGCCTGAC
>WOGP01001456.1:0-11720 GCA_015342065.1 Leptinotarsa undecemlineata | reverse complement strand
TTTGTATCAGTAGCCGACTTGAGGACACTGCCACTTGCATCAAATCACTAGTATTCATAAGTTTGTTGGTATTTATAAATAAGTGCAGTTAGAGAGAAGAAAAAAGTTTGTTGTAACAAAATTTTTAAAAAATGAAAATTTTCTGAAAACTACTTAAATTATGAAATTCATTGAGAATGGGATTTTGGAATAAATTATAAATGAACTGAGACTTACAAAAATCAATTTACTTAAAAATCTAAACAATATCAAAAAACTAAATCCTAGATTCTATCTAAGGCTTCCACCATTACGATGCTGTTTCCCCGGATCACCTGAAAAAGTAACCTCAAATAAGGAAAATATTTTTGGGTATATGTTCAGCACTTACAACCATCCCAATATTGTTTTTCGATCCATCTTTACATTCCTCAATAGATTCGTCGACAACCAAATTCATGAAAGGATCAAAACCTCTTAATATCCCTGTTACCTGTCTACCGCCGTTAAGTTTCAAACTTAACTTTTTGTCCATGAATCTAATTGAAAAAAAAAATATGATAAGATGCATTATACAGACATGAAGTTTGAACTTACTTTTTCAGTTCTGGAGGATGCGCTTTCGACATTTTTTCACAAATAAATTACTAATAACAAGAGAAACGGTTTCTAGAACGCGGCAGCTTGTAAACAGAAATAATAACCTAAATAATAACCTAACGCCTTTCTTCTTTTTCCATCAATGGCATCAGCTGCCATGACTATTCAGCCAGGAGTTCCAGTAAATGTTGCTTTTCTTCTTCCTTTGGCATATGCTTCTTGGTTCTCTCTTTCTCTCCCTATAGTTTTTATGACCGTCGCTTCCTACTCGGCGTATTTGGCCAGTTCTCCTCCTGTTGCACCGTTGCGCCACAGTATACCTTAATACTGTGCATTATATGTGTTAGGCATTTTACTTCTTTATTCTCCTATAATATCTTGGTGTTTTTGTCTTAGAGTGCGGGAGAGTTGCATGTTCCGTTTTTTTCAAGGAGTGTTTCTAGTTCACATTTTTTCAATATTTCCGGTTTTAATAATTTTCTTAATAGATTCAGATCATTTTTGGACGAAATATTTCCGGGAAATATATATGGTACATATTTTTTCTTCATTTTCAATAATATTTCATAGTAACAGTCGGAAAGGTTTGCCTGAAATTAATTTTTTCGAATTGATAGTTTTAATCATTTTCATTAATGGGGTGAGATAATTTTTGCAACAAGTTTTTCTGGAAAATATTCATAGTTCAAAAATTTTTTCATTTCCGAAAATATATTATAGTGATAGGAAGATTTAAGTAACATTATTTTTTTCGAATTTTCAGTCTTAATATTTTTTTTGACCAAATCATTTTTGCAAGAGGTTTTCCAGCGAAATTTCTTCAGTAATATTTTTATCTTGATTTTTGAAGATGTTTCATAGCGACAGTCAGGAAGGTTCGACTAAAATTGATTTTTTTTTAATATATTAGTTTTTATAATATTCATAAATGACGTGGGACTCGTGGTACCATTTTGTAACAATTATTTCTGACAAATATTTATACTTGATATTTGTCCTTCATTTTCAAAGATATTTCATTGTGTCAGGTAGGTTTGACCAAAAGTTTTTTTTAATTTCCAGTTTTGATAATTTTCTCAAATGTAGTCGGACCATTTTTGCAAGAAATTTTCATGGGAAATATCAATAGATCACATTTTTCTTCATTTTCATTTCATAGTGGCAATCAGGAAGATTTGTTAAAAATTGATTTTTTTCGAATAGCTCGTTTCATAAATAATGTGGGATCATTTTTGCAAAAATTTTTTCTGGGAAATATCTATAGTTCATATGTGAAGATATATGAAGATGTTTCATAGTGAGTCAGGAAGGTTTGACTGAATTTGATTTTTTTGGAATTTCTAATTTTAATAATTTCCATAAATGGGGTGGGACCATTTTTAAAACTAGTATTCCTGACAAATATCTATAGTTCATATTTTTTCTTTATTTTCGAAGAGATAGTGACAGTAAGGTGATTTGACTAAAATATTATTTTCTCAAATTTACAGTTTTAATGATTTTCTTAAATAGTCAAGCCATTTTTGCAAGAATTTTTTCTGGGAAATATCAATGGTTCATATCTTTTTCTTAATTTTCTAAGATGCTTGATTGTAACGATCAAGAAGGTATGACGAACATTTTTTTTTGAATTTCCAGTTTTAATAATTTTCTCAAAATGGAGCCAGGCCATTTTCACAAGAAGTTTTTGTGAGGAATATCTATAGTTCATATTTTTTCTTCATTTTCAAATATATTTCATAGTGACGGCCAGAAAAAGTTAACTGAATTTTTTTCGAATTTCTAGTTTACTTTTTTCAAAAGGAGTCAGGCCATTTTTGCAAGTTTTTCTGGGAAATATTTATATTTGATAATTTTTCATTTTCCATAATGTTTCGTAGTGACAGTCAGGAAGTCTTGACTAAAATTGATTCTTTCGAATGTCTAGTTGTAATAATGTGGGGCCAATTTTGCAAGTTTTTTTAAAAAATTTCAGTAATTCATAATTTTTCTTAATTTTCAAAAATATTCAGTGACAATCAGGAAAGTTTGTCTAAAATTAATTTTTTTTGTAATTTTCAGTTCCATTAATTTGTAGAAGTCTTCAGTTTTCCCGTTCCAACAATTGGTTACGACTATTCTGGCCTTAGCAGCAAAAAGTACCCATTCCATATAAGTGAGATATCTAATTATTCAATTCCAATTAGAAATCAAATATTTCATTTCGTATTTTACATATTATAGTAAGTTTTCTAGATAAAAAATTATTAATAAATATTCGTATACTTATGATTTAATATATCGTGATATCTTGGTGAACGAAATGTTTGAAAAATTCATCAGCCAACTTAACGTTGGTAATAATTTGAACTATACTCTACTCATGAATTGAAGGAAATAGTTCACGGTTCACACTTCAATCTAGCAGACCACTATTATAATATTCATGCAGACACTGTGGTTCTGGAGTTGAATTTGGTCATTATTACACCATGGTCAAAGACGAAATGGACTTATTTAAGTTATAGTCGTATATATAGTCATGTCACGAAGTGTTCTGGCAATGTATTGAATTTATTGGAACCTCTGAAGACACCCTACATTTTGTGTTATGAGAAAGAGGACAGTGGCAGATTAAGATCTTCAGATGATGTGGTGCTGCAGGTTTTACTGCAGCTGAAAAAGTAAATGCGCCACTAGAATCAATGAAGTTGTAACTTTTCCTCCATGGATCTGCTTATGCTTGTTTTGTTCAATTTCTAACATTAACTCTTGTCAAAATTATTGAAAGTTTAGGCAAAAAAAAATTCATTATGTCAACATATATTTAATAAGTGAACCTGCAAGTACTATATATTCAACTAGAATAAAGTAATTGAATTGCCTAATAAAATACATCTACTCTGAACGATACAAATCATAAAACTCAGTGCAACTAAGCCGGAGAACCTCAAACAGGTTTCCAATACTATCATCATCTGACACATGCTTACTATCCAAGTAGCTACTAAATAATGATAGAAATATTTGCAAATACACTGAAATGAAATAAAATAATGGACATCTAGTTCCATTGGACAGAACAACAGATTAAAAGCAATGAGAGTTAAATCCAATGTGTCAACTTATTGAAAATTGAGAACAGTAATTAGTGATGTGTTGTCAATACTTTCAAAATTACGAAACACAACTTCAGAAAAACAGGGATTGATGAATACTAATTCATTACATGATTTGCTTGCAGTTGATATTAATTTTTATTTAAATTTCTCAAAAACTAGTGCACATGACTCAATAAAAGTAATTTTTAAAAACAAATTTGAAGTTAGAAGAAAGTAAATATCATACATGAAAAATCATGTAATGAATTGTTTCATACAATTACATGAATATATTTGGTTACAGCACATTAACAAAGTAAGACATTTAACATAATTTGATAAAATATCAGAAAATCAGACACAAATAATAAACATTGACTGAATAAATTGAGAAACATGATAAAATCATCATCATAAAATCATTTACAGAATTTAAGGAAATTGACAAAAAAATGTTATAAGTTTTGGAATAATTCACTTATGTTAAAATCACCTTATTTAACATTTTCATGATGACAAACCTTCTCTCCCTCCTCGTAAATTCGAATGGGACAAGATACTAATGTCATACAAAATTTACATAAAAAAAGCATAGTTTTTAGTATTCAATATCAAGAGAAGGATCACACAATTCCCTTCCCATTCAAAAACATAATTTGGTAACAGCCTTTCGGTGGCAAGTAATGCCACACTGGCAGTCATTATAAATGACCAAAATACAAACATGATTTGTTTAGACGCTAATGTAAAAATGATATCGAAGACAAAATTAATTTAAAATCTTGAAGTATAATTAAGCTATTGTGTATCAAGGATAAATTGTTCATTATATGTTAATAACTTGTATTGTATTCAAATTCTAAGTTATTTTTCATGTCAAACACTGAGTCCAACAAATTTAAAATCATATACACTTAAAAAAAAAACCTAATTTTTAATAAAATTAACATCAAGTTATGACTTGCAGACTACACAATAACCCAGTTTGATCATCACCACAAAAATGTTAAATCAGACCAGCAGATATTCTCTAATTATTTTCAATTTGAAAAAATAAAAATCAATAGGTAATATACATTCAATAGTTATTACGAGAGGGAGACAAAGAATTGTTTCTGCCCTTATCTTTTTTGTTGTCTACCTGACCAACATCTCCCCAATCTGATAAATCATACTTGGACAAATCTCCATCATCATCATCGTCGTCATCATCTTCTTCATCTTCCTCACTCTCAATAATTCTCTCTTTCACCTTCTCGCTTCTAGTACTTTTTTTTTCAACACGTTCTTCTTCGTCCCCATCACTTCTTGAGTGAGTTCGTCGCCTTTTCTTTCTCCTCCCAAATTCATCATAGTCATCATCGGAATCTTGACGTTCCTTGTATTCAACCACACCTCGATCATTATAGCCACCTCCGAACCCAGTTCTTTCTTCAACTTCCCCAAACTTAGGGGCATTGCAAACGTTGCAGGATTGCCTGCGTGCCCAATTGACGTTACCGCATTTGTTACACTGCCAGTCATCAGCACTGAAAAGGCCTTTGCTTTTTTCTGCTGCCGCTTTGCCAATTTCCGTTCCCAACTTTCTCTTTTTAGCAGCAGCCAAGCTGTGAGCTTTTCCCTTGTTGCAACGGTTACAATTGTTTCTGCGGGCAAAATTTACGTTTCCGCAGTCTTCGCATGTCCAATCACCTTCGGCGCTAAGGCTTTTGAGGCTAGGAGGTGGTGGAGGAGTCAGCTCTTCTTCGTCGGACATTATTGTTTATCTGCAAAAAAATAGTGCTAATTAAGTTCTTTCGAAAAAGATTGCCTAACAGAAAGATAATGTCACCAGTTTAGGACACTGCATTTCGATAAATCGATTTTATAATAATTTCATTTTCATAATATCCAATCAATTGATCACTAAATCTTCCGGAGAGTACCATATACCTTTACAAATAACGTTAAAAGTTATGAAAGTTCTTTTAAAATGCAACTTTCTCACAATTTCCGATTCAGAATCACTGGTGGCATATTGTTGATTTTTGACTTTGATCAAATGCTTCTTCTTCTTTATCTTTTATCAAACCACCACGAAATAACACAATACCAACTCAACAAAGCAAAGTTTCTCCAATTTTTATGAAAGCAAAATGAATGAAAATTTTCTTGGATACTTTCCATGAGGAATATTACACAATTTTCTTGTTATGTACATTTTTTGTGGATGGTCTTTCAAATGATTACGGATCACATATTACTGCTTATGAGAAAATTATGAAATAGTTCCATGAAGATATGACTATAAACTCTACATTTTTAGGGTCGCTACGACTAAATGTATGAACGTATGGCAGACGTAGAGTCTAATCAAATGTATTTTGCAACATTAGAATTGATTAATGTAACCACACCAAACCAACGAAACCACAACGAAATGTATAAACGTATGGTGAAAAGGTGATTTTAAATCCATGAAATAAAAAAAAAAATTAAAATGAACGAATTATTGTTGATAATATTAAAAATAACCGGAATAATATATTCGAACGAGTTGGATAAAACAGAAATAATAAAGATAAAAATTATTGATGCCAATGAAATACAAGTAATGATTTGTGAAGAAAACAAATTAGCATGCCGTAAAATAAAATGAATCAATAATGGGTAACAAGTGAATTATATATAAAAATGTAAAAATTGAAAAGTATATATCAAAAATATATGATGAAAAATGCAAAAGTTACTTCACAGCGTTTCGAATGTTAGTATCTACAGTTGTCTTCTGGTAGTCAATACCCGGAAGAGAAATTAAATGACAATAAAATTGAGTATGACTTAAAAAAAAATGGTAATTTGTGAAGAACACAAATCATTGTGGGCTGAAATGAAAATAAATTGTTGAAGGGGTTGAACAATAAGTGAAACGTGAATTATGAGTAAACAATAAAAAAACTGATGCGAAATGGTAAAGAATAATAAACAAATGTATCAATGCTCATATCACAATTATAATACGTACGAAAGAAGAAAATTATATTCATAAATATTGTAAGTTCAGTATCTTTCGATTTTTCTCTTTCATTTCTTTTCCAGCATTTCAACTTTTGATGGAAAAAATTTTAGAACTCGCACGAACAACGATAACAAATAATCAATTGGAAAATTCTTCTGAGGATGAAGAAATGTTATTGTTGAACAATGCTATCTTTTAATTTTTACATTTTGCATCACCGAAAGTTGTAGGAAGAGATGACTGAAACGATTCTTTAACGAACTCAACAAAATATATATGGGGACACTGTTGATTTCCAAATATATCTTGGTTGGAATATTGATATGCTCTCAAATGGAAATATATGTTTTCCATGTTTCCATCTTTTTCTTTTCCAAATTCTAAACATATATTACACTTGTGCTTATCTAAATATTTTTTCATGGAATCATCACAAACATATGTGATAGCATTCTCTTTATCATGATTTCACAATCAAAACTTTGTCAGTAAGTCTGATACGCCAACAGCGGTAAAATATATAAAAAAAATTTGGACATGAAAACGTTGCCGAATATCCCAGACGATTCCAATACTCCTAATAATTCAGAGTCGGAACACATAGAATTTTTAATTTTATAGATTTCTCGATGTTCTCGGATATATGAATCGAAGTATTGAAGTTGATATGGACAAAAATAAAAATTCCTAGGGAGTTTTAAGTTTGTACGTTTTTTAATAGTGGTAATCCTGTCATTTCACCGTCACCTCATTACCAAAAAGTGGGGATACTGGATATTTTGAGTATTCTACTTTGACAAAACAATCAGTAGAATAATAATAAATATGGACTGGCAATCGAAGAGATAACATTGACTCCAACAACTAAAAAACATGACGATATTTACAATTACAACTAAAAAAGATGACGATATTTACAATTATGTACTCGTACACTCAATTCCAGATACAACTTCAAGATGTTTTACTTCTTGCATATTTCCGTGTCAAAGTTTTGGGATTTGATTTGTCACGTGATGCTGTGATACAATAGCCAAAACGTTGTGTGGTTCGCAGGTGGAATATATATAAAAGTGACGTCACTACCAGTCCATATTATGATGTCTACGAAAACCATATTTCGATTTCAGGCATTTATGATCGGCAACACTGATATTTTACATAAAATATTGAGAAAAAGACATGCAATCACTGTGATCTGTTATTGTTATTGCTGACGAATGACTATTTTGGTAACATAGCAATTATATCTTCCACGTGAAAATAGTATTGTTCATCTTATGATTTAGAAAATATATGAAATATTATTTGAGTTGTTATTACAATAAAATACGTAACAATGCCAACTACCAAAGCGTTTATTGTTTTTAGTTGGATGAACATCAACTTTTTCATTTGGTATTTGACATCTGACCGACGTCCGAATTCCCGGCCTCGAGAGGTCTATCAAAGAGAATAATCTTCAATCTATCAGTTTGGGGAAGGTTGAGTTTATTGTGAAAGCAGTGCTAATACTTCAGTACAATTAACCACTTAACGTAGAATGGCTGAATGCACCTGAATGAAGCACAAGTGAAAAATATAGAAAGAGAACCACTTAACGTTAGGTAACTCAATAGACAGTTTAGTAACATATCTTCTCTCTCTCTAAATTGGTTGGACGTTGCTTTCCACTTGGGCGCATTTGTCTAGACTCCTCCTATCGAATTGACAGAAGCTTGCTGGAAGCAATGCTGCCACCCCTTTTTTATCGGAACTTTTTATAATCAAATACAGTAGTTTTATTTTCAGCATAGAAACAATTAGATTTTTTTGAAGTCGCTTCCTGCTTGTGAGTTCGAAGAGAAAATCTCGATATTTTATCCGTTTTTCCTCCTCTTTTCTGACGATATTCGTCTCGCCAAGAGCTGAAAACTCCACGACAAATATTGTTTTGCTCTGATGGTCGAGAAGGACCACATCAGGCTTATTAGCTTGTATGAGCCTGAGGGTGGGGAACGAATACTTCCAATTAATTCGGCACCTCTCGTTACCCACAAAGGATTCAATATCCCCCGGAGCGTAGGGCTACACCGGTGTCTCGGCAATACCGTATTATTATTATTATGAAATGTATTCATAAATCACCCATTTTAGAGCTAACAGAAAACTATGTAAACCTAGACCAATTGGCATGGTTTCTCTCTTGGAATTTAGGTCAGTATATTTATTCATTTAACTAAAAATAATTAATTTGGAAAAAAGTCATTGTATTTCACTGGAATTAACATTCATAACAGTCTGCCCAAATTCATAAAATATCAGTGTTATCAGGAAATGATGAATAATAAATAATTAAATGATTTTGCAATAGCATTCAAACTACTATATTCAAGTGATTCATCCCAATGAAATTTCTTTCTAATTTGACTAATTTTTTCATTATTTTATTTCTTACATTGACCTTTTTAGAAACCATGCGAATTTATGCTTATACTTTGTCCATCTAAGCAATGGAGTGCTCTGAAACAATATCATGCATAGTGCACGTGATCTCCAGCTCTCAGAGAAGACTGCTTCGTACAGAGTCGCAAAAACGATTGAAATTTAATTATTTTCTTTAATAATATGCGGCTGGGTATAGGATTTTTTTTTCAATTGACGTGTAGGGACACGAATTAGCAGTATATTTTCATACCACAGGCGTTAAAACGTAACTGACCACTCCGAGACACTGTAACAGTGAATTCTGCCACCCGATTGCAGTTCAATCTGATTGGCAAGCATAAAGGAGGCTTGTTTATTTCACCCAATAGATGCAAATGTGCGCGGTGATCATGCTTTGATTACGCATCTATCTTTGGGTTACTTTGTTTATTAGATGGATATGTCGCTGGGGTTGTACTTTGGGAGTTGCAAAAATCAAACACTAAATGTAACTTTTTCAAATTATATATTTTATAAATGAAAACATATATATTATATTGTGATGCCAAGTAAACCTTGTATATAAATTTATAGCAAAAACAATCCTTTTTTTTTGTCATAAATGTTTTCTAAACACATTTCAAGCGAGTCTATAGTTTGAAAGCAATCGAAATGTTACACGGCTTAGTTAACAAAAATCATAGCACCGTGACCGTAAAAATAATATATGCAGAAGCAATGATGAATATCAAAAAATAATAAGGCGAAATTATATATATCTCGATAATAATTCCAAAACTCGTATTTGAATCGGGAGAAATTCTATACGAGCGAGATCATGCAATTCTGGAGAGAAAAATTACATGATTTTTTGTTTTGGCTGATGGGGTGTGAAATGGGGAGAGACCATTTCATTCCCAGTTGTTTTTCACAAATCGAGATGTTCATCACAGAAAAAATTAATTTTTTGTGAACCAAAGTGTTCCACTCCTTTGGTGCACAACTCTTAATTTTCACAACCATTCGTTAAATATCATAAAATAACAATACAAAATATATCATTTCTTAACATGTTTGTGCTATCCCAATATACAGACAAGTCATTGAAATGTACACTCCTAACGATACAAAACCTAAAACTATATATATAAAAGAATATTCAAAATTCAAGATTAACGACGTACTTTCTAACCTGCCGAATCGTAAAATAAGTCACATATATTTACATAAATACTAAATAATATCGATAAAAACTGTCGAAGATTTTAACAAAATTTTCTCCTTTTGGACTTAAACAAAATGTGTGTTAAAGTCTTCAAATAAATTGGAATGAATTGTGGAGTATTCGCAGTAGTAGAGGATTTCAAATGGCTTATATTGGCGGCGGTCCATCATTATATCTCAGAGTAGGCGTAAGACTATTAGCTATAGTGTTGACTAGCGAACAAGAATAGTCATCTTCAGTGAAAGGAACTAATGATGCGGCGCCTAACATGAGAAGCATTAGCGCCTGGATTGGCACTGAAGCTCGCACCACTCTACCTAAGAATCGACACCCTCTTCTCAGTACTGACGTGTTAATTTCTTCTTCGTCTTCAGAACCACTGAAAATGAAAGGGATATTTTAGTAAAGGATGTATGTGAGAACCTAGGATGTAACATTCCAAGAAAACAAAAGAGGTGGTGGTGACACAGAAACTGCCTTGACATTGAATCTTTAACATTTTTTCTTTTCGAGTTATGAACTTTTTTAAATGTATCTTGACACAAAAATGCTCGAATTGGAAATATATTATGTCAGTGACGCCCTTAAACCATTGCGGGGCTCTGTGCATCAGATTTATTTAAGAAATGATATTTATAAACTAGAACTTTCAAATACTATATGAGATGGTTTATGAAAAATACCATACTATACATAAAGATGGCAAATTTTAAGTGATGAAATAACTAAGACACATAAAATGCCTTGAGTAGGGATTAAAAATAACGTTTGCGAATTTTTTTGAGACTATAATATAATCTAAATGAGTAATTGAGAGAATAGCAAGAGCTGAAAGCCGATCTTATATAATCAAATTTTTCGAAAATGTTACAGATGTTTATCATGTTGAAGCAGGTTTGCCTCTCTCAATATTAAATAGTTGTAAGTGATGTTTTTGCAATAATCAGGTGGTGATGAGGAATCTGTAGACGGACACCTAGAGTAGAGATGGAAAACTATTCCTATATGTGAAATTTATATTATCAGTATTATTTTTAATTTCATTACCAATATTTGTTTTAAAAAAGTGATTTCCTTGTTCAGAATGTTTTTTTTCCAGTTTGTATCTGAAATAATCTTCTGTTTGTGATTGATCTAATATTTTGTATTGACATTTTTAATTTTTTCTTTTTCTCATTAGAATTTCCGAAACTTTTTATACATTATTGGATTTTTTTTTTAATTTCAAAATAACCGCATCAACCTCGGGAGTTATTAGCGGAAGTACAATCGATTTCAATACTGATGACATTAAAAAAAAAGAAATATTAAAACAATTAAATTTTGTCAAGAACGTTGATGTCTTTCAAAAAATGAATAAGATTTTCGATATTCTTCAGCTCTAATGCTCGACCGAAATCACCGGATAACTTTGACTGACGTCTGTTCTCTT
>WOGP01001455.1:0-19047 GCA_015342065.1 Leptinotarsa undecemlineata | reverse complement strand
GCGTGAATTTCCGCTTGAAATATCGTATAGGTTCCTAGGCAGGTTGATATCTCTGTCCTGGGTCTGCGACTGAAAACACCTGCACCGGTTCCGGAAGGTGTTTTGATCATAGGTTTGCGCAATTAACTTTTGTCTAAAATTATAGGTACGTACGAATAGGCACGTACGAATTAAAAAATTAAACAAATCGTCGCTGTGCGCTTAGATGAGTCATGAAAACCCATAAAACGTTCTACCTCATTACAATCTTTGACATATCTAAAAACGATTGAAAGTTGTGATGACCAGGTAATATCGGTAGTTTCATCAATTTCCCATGAAAAAAAAGATCTCCTTGCTTATATTTTCCTTACTAATATATGCCACACTGTCTATAAGCTCATTTTGTATGGTTTTTGAGGTGCCAGAAAAAACGCTACCGTTTAAAAAAGTGCCAAATTGTGAATCATATTTGCCCCATAACATTAAAATTTCTTTGGGATTGCCGCGATTAATCGAATCTTCGGTTTCATCGTGTCCGCGAAAAGCTAATTCTTGGGAACACAATTAAATCGTAATATCCATAAGTTTTTTCAAATTCTACCGATTTATCCTAACCTGATTATTAAGACAAATTATGACTTCCTTTTGAGCTCTATCTAAAGCTGTTGCTATATTTTGTTACCTAAACAATTTTAATTTACAAGACGAAAATATATGCTCCTTAGATTTAAAAGGTCTTTCTGTAGAACAAGGTAATTTTTTTATATCGGAGTATCCTATTTTAGACCACGTTTGGTATTCGGTTTGTACTGAAAATAAAATACAGGGCCAACAAAAAAGTTTTTCTCGTTTAATGGAACCGGTTAACCAATCGCATTTATCGTACCAACTAATATTAAATCCTCGATTTTATCGATTATCTGACGCTTTAATTGAAATCAAATTTAGTTGAGGCCTTACAGAGTTTAAATAATGTAAATTTTATTATCATAAGATAAAAACTTGAAATTATTTGTCAGCATCCAATCGACTATATTATCAGATTTTCAAATTTCGTCCAAGGTATCCATAATAAATAAAAAAAAATTACCGAAAAGTGAAAACCTGAAAACACCTTGGAACTGAAAGAAAACACTTTAAAAATACATTAAAACTATTATCAAAAAGCACTGCTATTATACAATACTGCCTGTTTTATACACCAATAACAAATATTATCAAGAAACACTAAAACGATTTATCAAAATATTCTTCAGTCCCGGTCCCGTGTGAATAATTGAATAAAAAACAAACGCAGTCGTACACTAACGGAGACCAACTGGATGCTAGCCTCCTCTAACGCTATAATTTCTGCAACTGCAAATCGGGACATATGTCGCTGGTTGGATCAGTGTCGTGGAGCCTGTGTTTTTTAAAGCGGTCGGAGGCTTGGCTCCCTTGCAACGTATGACATTTACTATTTCGAGTTTATTCCTTATTCGTTCATGGGCGGTGCGTTTGAGTTTTCTTGATGCAGGATACAGTGTGGTACGTACTACGTAGTGAGTGAGTGTTTTTTTGGGCATATTATGGATATATATTAAAAATTAATGGTAAAGTAATGATGCCCAAGCATTTTTAGAAAAAAATAATCATATTTATTTATCAATATCTTTTAATTTATTGCGATGAATAGCCTCAAATTTTATGGGGTGGCTAAGCATCCCTTGCCTCCTCTGACGAGCCATCGCTGCTGTTTGGCGACATTGTATTATAAATACCCATTTTAACAAACACATGAGACTTTTTTTATTTTGTATAGAGATGTTTTCGATTTATGCGCATATTTTTTTTTCTAGTAATTATGTACTTCCGATCGTAGGTCAAGGTATCTTATATCCTCATGATTGTATGTCAAGAAGTTCAAAATGAATATGCTGTCCATAGATGATAATTTATTCTCTTGAAATATTTCTCTACATGACATTTCCTAAACGAAGTACAGTATCTTTTGTTTCACGAATACGAAAAGCTCTTCTTTTTGATATTGCTAACGAATATCTTGTTTTCCCCTTTCACTCCAGGAAAAACTCTGACCGATCAGCTTATCTTGTTAACCCATTTCACAAATGAATTTATACTTCATTTCTCAGTTATATTTTCCTTTGAGATCATAGAGAAATTAAATTAATGTTACTATTCCTATAAAAAGCCAATCTCAAGCATGTAATTATGGTGCTGAGCAACCTTTAGAAACAAAATGGTTCTTTGTATCTTTATTTACCGACACGGTAACGTTTACTACACCTCCGTTATGTTATTGAAAATATGTATTGTGTTCTGGCATATTACCAAATTACGAATATATCATCGACTCACTTCCACACCCTTTAAGTTTTTTTCAAAATTTTCCACAGAAAATTTCAGTCAAACATTCCAAAGTTTTGTCAATAATAAAAATGCTTCTTTGAGGAAGAATATTATGACTTGAATTATGAATGATTAAACACACTTTTGTCTAATTTTCACTAGGTAAACTAAGTGACAAAGAAAGGTAAACACTCATTTATATTGAAAATATTTCAATAATGTTTTGTATATGTATTAATGTTGAGGCCAGTAAAAACCAGTAGAATTTCAGCCGTATCTGAAGCTATTCTGACCAGTTTTTTGAATATTTTTTTAGTGTGAGCATTTACCATTTCTCCAATTTTTATTCATATTTGTGCTTCAACTGTTAAAGAGTTTGTTGTAAAGTGTTTCGTA
This sequence comes from Leptinotarsa undecemlineata, assembly GCA_015342065.1. Classification (NCBI taxonomy): domain Eukaryota; kingdom Metazoa; phylum Arthropoda; class Insecta; order Coleoptera; family Chrysomelidae; genus Leptinotarsa; species Leptinotarsa undecemlineata. The sequence continues at coordinate 16,320 of WOGP01001455.1, read as the reverse complement.
TTGTTAACACTATGTCTGGAGTGCGAAGACTTCGTCGTATTCCTCAACTTAGTGATTTTGAGAGAGAGAGAGAGAGAACAAATTGTTGGCTTACATGAGGCAGGTTAATCAGTTGGAGATATTTCAAGAAGAACCAATCTATCTTTGCATACCACCATGAAGGCCAAGAACACAGAGTTAGGGGCACCGGTCGTCGCAGGGGAACAACAGCGCGTTAGGATCGCCGATTAGGATATTTAGCTCTTAGGGATCGGTTCATTTCTACTAGGGCCCTTGATAATGGGTGATTTGAAGAACAATGAAAGGTTGATGAAATGCGCACAGTATATCAGCGAACAACAAATTTCGGACAAAACCCCCTTGGGTTTTGCCACTGACTCTCGAGCATGAACGCAACCAATTGCACTGGTGCAGAGACAGAATTAATTGGGTTTAACTGTGGAACCGCGTAGTCTTCAGCGATGAATCTCGCTTTTATTTGGGTATGCACGATGGAAGAGCAAAAGGAAGAACGCGGCGTGGTGAAAGACGAGATCCCCAGTTTGATTTGGAGAGGCATGTTCACCATACTGGTGGTTTAATGCTAAAGGGTGCCATTGCATATGGTAGCAGGACACCTTTAGTCTTCATTAGAGGTAACATGACAGCTCTTCGTTACATATACGAAGTAATGGAACCTCATGTCCTTCCACATCTTGAGACCATCGAAAATCCCATATTTCAACAAGACAACGCTAGACCGCATGTGGCTAGAGTAACTCTAGATTTCACGGATCAGCATGACATTAACCGCTTACTACGGCCACCCAGATCGCCTAATCTTTCACTGATCAACCATATGTGGGATTTTCTTGGTCGCAGAATGCTGAATTTCCAATGGGATGAGATTCTCCAGCAGGATATACACCACCTTTTCACCCAATGCCCTGACGTATCCACGAGTGTATAAGACATCGATGATCTGCAACACAAATTTCCCTAAAACATATTCGTTTATTCATAACTTAAGAACGGATAAACCGATTTGCCTGAAAATTGGTGGAGAGGTAGCTTAGAACAAAGAGAGGGCCATAGAATACTTCTTTTCCCGTTCGACCGCGTTTCCGTGAAGTCACCAAGAAGTCACTATATAACGTGGTATAGCAAAAACGCATCTGACATGGAATAACAAAAAAAAGTAAGTGACAGCTAACCATAATTTTGTCAATGGTTGAGTATGGTGAAAAATTTGACAATTATAAAAATGACTTTGAATCACCATCAACAATGCCGCGACCAAGACGATAGAATATTTCCCGACAAAGCCGTAATGCAAGAAGGAAACGAAATATTGCGAATGAAATAACTGAAGAAGCACAAGGAATTACCCGTGAAGAGCGCCGCGTTAGTATGGCTCGACTTTTAATCTTTAATTGGAACGGGAATGTAAATACGATCACGAGGAATTAGGTTTAGTAATTCAAACGAATGTACCACTGTTGAATCCCCAACAAAAGAAAGTTCATGATACTTTTATGAAGGCAATTGATGAGATCCAACATTGCGCTTGTAGTTGCTTCTTCTGGAATAGCAGCCACATTGTTAGTAGGATGCCGTATGGTCCATACAGCATTGAAATTGCCGTTAAATCTTCAAAAAATTGAAGAACCAACATGTAATATTTCAAAAAACTCCGCAATGCCCTAAGTTTTATCAGCATCGAAAATCATGATATGAGACGAATGCACAATTGCACCCAAACGGGCAATAGAAGCACTTAACCGAACATTGATAGATCTACGCAATGACTTGAGATGTTGTGGAGGTGCAATGAGTTTACTGTCTGGAGATTTCCGCCAAAAACTGCCATAAATTCCAAGATCAACGGCTGTCGACGAAATAAACGCTTGCCTCAAATCATCGAATCTATGGCGCTATGTGAAGAAACTCCAGCTGACAATTAACATGAGAGTTGCATTGCTTCATTTTACATTTGCTGAAGATTTCTCTGAGCAATTTCTGACTATCGGTAATGGTCGAGTACCGGTCGACGAATCGAGCGGATTGATTTCATTTCTTCAGAATTTCTGTAACTTTGTCTCATCGAAAGACAAACTTATAAACACAGTATTGTTGAGAGAGTGAGCAATTCTTGCGGCTAAGAATAAAGAAGTAGGTGACCTAAACTACATAATTCAGAATGATATCATTGGAACAATGCATTCATTCAAATCAATTGACTGTGTAACAAATTAAGATGAATCCCCCAACTATCCAATTGAATTTTCAAACTCCTTGGATGTGCCTGGCTTACCACCGCACAATTTACGCCTGAAGGTTGGCTCCGTAGTAATCATGCTTCGAAACATAAACACAACAAAACTTTGCAACTTTACCCGTTTGGTGGTAAGTAAATTGATGAACAATGTGATTTACGCGACGATACTCAAAGGAAAATTCGAAGGTGAGGAAGTTCTTATTCCGAGGATCCCGATGATACCAACCGATATGCTGTTTGAGTTTAAAAGATTTCAATTTTCAATTCGCCTTGCATTTGCCATGACCACTAACAAATCACAAGGCCAACCTTCGAAAGTTTGTGATCTGAATCTGGAAAATCAATGTTTTTCATATGGTCTATCATATGTGGCATGTTCACGGGGCGAAAGACCATCCGCGTTGTTTATACTTGCGCCTGATAATAAAACAAAAAATGTCGTGTATCACAAGGTGCTCAACTGAAGAGTACAACCTAATAAAGAAGAATTGAAACACTTGATTATCAAAAAAATTTTATTGATATATGATTTTTCATTGTCTCTAAGACGGAACGAATTTCGCAGGGTCAGCTAGTTAAATATTAAAGTAACATCTGAACTCGGTTATATCAGGAGTTTTTACGTAAGATAGAAGGAGAGATAGTTGATGAACAAAAGTGCCAACTATAAAATTTCACTTAGTTTTATATTCGATAATAGGTTAACGGCCGAAACCGGTCGTAAAAATAAAATCACTAGTGAAAATTAAAAAGTGTTCTTATACATACCATTAAAATTGGTCCAAACATACGGATTTCAGATTTTAGCCAGAGAAAACTGAAAGCTTGTTATTTAAAAAAAAAAAATGTGATCTTCATAAGATTTTTGGGATTCATGTTCAACCAAAATCAGATGAAGCAGACAAATTTATAAGTTCAAAAATGTATTTGAAGCATCTTTATAATTTTAAAATTTTTAATAAACAAGTTGTCTTACTTTAGGTCCCCTCCCATATAGGAATAGGAAGCGATGAAACCGCTGACCGAAGCGCACGTTGGGCAATAATAAACCCGAACCAGGAAGTCTTACAGCTCACTCCTTACACAGATTTGAAACCACATATAAAAAGTTTGCTGAGGGATATCTGGAATGAAAAATGGCAAAATACACAGTCCAAACTCTAAGAAATCAAATCAGCGCCGCGTTAGGACCGTGTGAGCATGGAACTCAAAAGAGAAGAGATCAAGTGAATATGACTCGACTAAGATAAGGCCTCACTCATGAATACCTGTTATCTCGAGGAAAAAAACCAGCGTCAAATTTGTGAAGTGGCACTTACAGTAAAACACATCATAACGGACTGTCAGATGTTCCTAATAGAAAGAAACTACTGTAATATACCTCAAGAAAAGAAAGAAGCTTTAGCACGACATCAAATGAAGAATATGATTTTCTTTTTAACTGCTTTGAACCTTATTATGAAATTGTAACTACTACCTAGTGATTTCTAATAACCGCCGTTAATAACCACCAGGTTCATGCGTCTGACTTTAAATAAAAAAAATATTGCAGTGATCATGAATTTTCACAAAATAAACAACTCATCAGTTACACAAATGGGAATAAGATGATAATAACTGCTGTTGCTAGGCTCTCAACCTGAAAACCTTACTTTTTTTCCACACAAAACTTTGTTTTTCTGTGTCATGAAATTTTACGATAATAATAATATACTTCCAAAAATATGGAATTCGTATTACCATATCATCAAACTGCGAATTTAAACTGTGATTTTTATTGAGTTTTGGCTTCAAACTCAAGGCATCAAGTTTTCACAAACGGGATTCAACATTAAAAATATGGATACATTGGAAGCATATAAAGTCAGAGAAGAAAGATAAAACACACCTTACAATGAACTGTCAAATCTTGTTGGAAAAATAGCAGAAATAGACAAACAAAAATTATGCTTTCATCAAGGTCCAAGTGCCAAATACTAATTAATAACAAACAAGTAAATGTAGTGAGAATACATTCAGTGTTTATGAAATAATAATAATGATATATCGGCACTAGGAGATAACTTTAAAAATTGAACAAAGGAGTATTATTCCTGAACATTGATTATCATGTTGAAATGATATAAGCTATAGATATACTCATAATAACATATTCCAAAATTATACGTAGAGTTAAAAGGGCTATATGAGCGTTGAGGTATTACCAGGTACGAAAATGAATTATTTTGTGAAATTGAAATATATTTACTTTTTCAGGCCTTCCACTCCACCTGTTTTCAGAATGAAAAGTGCACTGAAATTTGTATTGAACAGGTTAGGTAAATTTTTCATCATTAAAATATCATGTTGTTCTGTAATGCTGTTTGTTTTCCATTACATCCCAGTAGCCTCTCTTACTTCTTTACCTACAGCAGGTCTGACTCAGATTGCTCCAAAATTAAACGCGTATACTGTGCTCAAATGGTTAAACTTCATGAAAGTTCGAAATAAAAGTAAATACAATTCATTTTGTCTTGAAAGCTCGAACTTTCATCCAAACTACACAGACTACGCGCTACGAATACAATTTGAAGTGGTTCATTTAATTTTACATTTTGTGTTGCAGTTCTAAATTAGATGAGTGAGATGGCATTGAAACAGTAATGTAGTCTTGACGAAAGTCGTAGTAGTTTGTGTGTTTCAAACTATAAATCAATGGTTTTGTTTATGTGAGAAATTATCAGAAACAGTTGACTGTTCAGTTAAAAGTTGTATAAAACCTAAATATGGTTCATCGAAGCATGTGCTATACCCGTTAAATTAGTTGCTTTCCCACAAAACATATTATTTCTTACATGATAAGATATTCTTTAATCAAATTAAAAAAATTACATAAATTAAATGCAAAACTTTCTATTTCACTGTTGCTCATGACCTATGGTAACTCTAAAATGATCTTCAACTCAACTAACCTATTTTTGAAAGAGGCATACATATACCCCAATCCATGGCCGTTTAAAATTTTTCGTATTGTCTTTCACCAGAGGATTATAAAATGTTGCCTTGCTGTACATTAGACGTCACAATTCGGAAGTTGTTTCAGTGGTTGTACATTGTTTGAAACTCTTTTGCCTGATTCTGACAACCATCTGGATGAATCACTGCCAGTTAATCTCCGTGGACTTAATTGGAAGCGTCATATACACCAAGACGTCCTCAAGTAGTACCTAAGTATTTTTTTTTCCTCTGTAACTTGGGACAGATCCCCTTTTCACCTAGGATTGCATCCTCTAATTTGGACTCCATTACGATCATAATGTATAACGTCTCCTTCATCCAGCCAGTGCTTATATAAAAAATTTTCCACATTGAGAGAATCTTTCATGCATATTTTGGCATGAAATGTCGAGGTGTTAAGTCAATCGTTATGTAGTCATGAAATTTCTAGGTGTTAGATCATTCGCTATGCTCTCTGAAAGTTGTAAGAAAACTGTCCTCCGAAAGTATTACTAGTCATTATCACGAAGAATCAGTAACATAAGATATTTCTCAATTTTTCAGTTTACCCAAAAATGTTTTTTCTGAAATACAAAGTAAATTAATTATTGTTAACCAACTTTATAGTAAGAGGAACAATCAATGAATCTTACTGCGCCGATTGATACTGACTTGATAATCCATTACAGTGTTTCTTTCAAAATTATTTTGATTACTAATTTTTGATTCCATTGAATAGAATACTCAATGATTTATTGAATCCTGTGAAATATTAATTTTTGACAGTTTTTCAATCTGACGTGAACAACTTTGAGATAGTGTCATAACTCCTGTGAATTTCCTGCCTCTCGAATCACTCATGGGCTGGGCAAGCGAGTACCTTTTACAAAATTGCAAAATCTTGAGTTGTTATGTATGGATAACAAATATAAGTAAACCAAGAATTGCACACTACATCATAGGTTAAGATAATGAGGGTCATTTACATCTATAAGAACCATTTACTGTTAATTTTGCAGTAGTATTTCTTATAACACTGACAGATCATTGTGAACAGCAGATTGAAATTTTTGCTATCAAAGAAGTCAAGAAGAACTAATGAAGTTCACCTGATTGTGGTGTAAAATATATAAGAGGACAAGAAATAAAACTGTTTTCTGAAAAATATTATCTACCTTTATGGCGTTAAAGTCAATTTCGAATTGAGTTTTTCACTATACAGGCCGTTTCTTTATTCATGTGGTAACATCGCTATATTCCTAACCGTAACAGACACGAAGACGATTGAAAGGAAAAAAAGGTAACTGTCATCGGGAACAATATAATGGTCGAAGAATATTTACGGGGACTCTCGCCCTTCTTGAGATATACGAGGAAAGCCAAAAATGCTGTTTTTCGTTTTTTTCGAGTAGAATTGTTAATTCGAAGAATATCAAAAAATAGAAAGAGAAAATTTTATTGTACTCGAAGTGTACTGTGACGATGTAATAATGAATATTCGATAAAACTTTTCGTGTCAACATGGCCACCATCAATTTTTTTTTTAAATACGGCCCTTTTTTTATCAAAGATATTGATGAACCAATTGATATACCCTTAGATTTCATTTGAAATGACCACCATTATCAGTAGCAACAATTTTAAATTACGGTTCTTTCGTTACTTTTTTTTTTAATTGTTTCGATTTTTTCAAAGTATATTTCAGACAACCCAAAAAACTCGATTTGTAGGTACCGTAACACAATGAAAAATCGTACTTTTTCGTTTTGGAAATTTTTTTATTGCCGTAATCCTTCCTTCGACGCTTATTTCTACTAATCAATTATAATTCGTAATATTTTTATAATTCTCAATCAAGGAAGTAACGAAAATATCAGTTTTTGGTCAAAATTTGATTGTTATATAATTTGGTATCATCAATAGCATCTCAATTTATTCACCATCTTAAACGCGTAGGCTTGGCTTGGTTTCTATGGCAAGAAAAATAAATGCATTGTTCTCTTTTTCTCTTCTTCTCCAAATTTATGGACGTTGCTTCCCATTCGGGCGTATTTGTCCAGGCTCCTCCTGTCAAATTGACATCAATTTGACAAAAGCTTCATCGGGGGGGGCGCAGCGGTCTTGCTCGAAGCAATGTTGCCACCCCTTTTTTGTCTCACTTCTTATGATAAAAAACAACACACTTTTTTTGTCGCCTCCTGCTCAGGGGACGTTTTGATTTTTTACTCATACATATATATTAATTGGGTCGCGTCCTCTCCGGGACACCTTCTGATTTGTAATTCACATACATTCCCCTTTACGTGGTTATCCTAACCACCCCGGCCTGGATACCGGCGTGAATAAAGGGGCCCATAAACTTCACTTTTATTTAAACTCTCACACTTTTCAATATTATTAATCAATGCAGGCACGTTCTATGACGGCGGACATTCACTACACAAAACTGAGTTCCCCCTCCAATATGGCGACCACGTACCTTCTTTGTGGACGATTGTTGCCAGCACATCCGTCCATCACCATATCAGAAACGAAACTCAGATGCGTTATTGATATCTGCTGAGAACTGTCAGACGTTTATGAACATATCAAAGATGAATTCAAATGCTGAAAGGTTTGATATGCTATTTAGTTATGCAAAATCAAATAAAATTTTTTTTGCAAGGAATATGTATCGTCAAATCGTCGTATTCCGAATATCCAAATGTTTAGATGGTTAGAAAGAAACTTGGTTACTGGAAGTGTGAGGAATCAAATAAATGTTATGGGTAAGCAAATATTACCACATAAAAATTTATACAGTGAGAACATTTTTTTTTCAATTTAGGATTGACCAGTTACAAAAATTATGCTAATCAAGATTGTTCTTTACGAAAAATTGCCCACGAAATGGGGATTTCTGTAAAATCCACTAGAACTATTTTGAAAAACAACAAATTAAAATACTACAGGATACCCAAAGTTCATTACCTCAATGAAAAGAATTACGGAAGTAGAGTACGACTTGCGAAGTGGTTAATACAAAGAAATGAAAAATTGGAAATATTTGTAAAAAAATAATATGGACTGACGAATCAAAATTCACCAACAATGGTTGGTTCAACCGAAATATCAATTATCGATGGAATGATACAAATTACCATTTACATAGGGAAACCAATTTCCAAGAAAGGTTCGGATTAAATGTTTTGTTGGGAAATGTGGGAACAAACATCCTTGGCCCTTTTTTATGATCATCATTTGAATAGTGAAATATTTCTTCATTTTATTCAATGATTTCGATGGCTACTTAGATGAATTGCCACTGAATATCCGCCATGAAATACAATTTCTACAAGACGGCGGTCCTCCCCATAATGCAGCAATAGCAAGAGAACATTTAGATGCAATATTACCAAGAAAATGGACAACAATGGACCAAGTAACTGGCCAGCTCGATCCCCAGATCTCATTTCTTTAAATTTTTTTGTCTGGGGATGCATAAAGGATCAAGTTTTTTCAACACCTAGTACAGATATCGACCAACTCAAACAGAAAATGAGAGATACATGTATTAGTATCACACCTATTATGGTTGAAAATTGTCACAGAAATTGTCTGGACCGACAACATATGTGCATTCAACGAATATGTCGACAATGGGGAATGTTCTTCAATTTGGGTTATTACACTAAATGCAAGTTTGAATGAAATAAAGTTGAGTTCAATTAATGAGTTTTTGAAATTCACTTCGAGAAGTATTGAAATTGATGTTTCAAACGTTGGGTTTTGATTTTTAAAGGAATTTATTTCTAATTCACATATTGGCAACAGCGCCTATATCAAGTTGAAATAATTTATACGTACCTAGATATTCTACTTAGAAAAAGGAAAATTATCTTTATAAATCAACAATTAAGGCAAAATATAAATTATAGTTCAATACCACCTCCATGCCACATAAACAACAGTTGATTTGTTATTTATTTATCTAGAGTAAGATAGGTTAGGTGCACAAAATGTCATATGTCACACAATGTCTCGGAACTCGGAACATATGTACTTAAACAGAACAGCACGCCTCTGAAATATGTCATCTTTGTTTGCCTCATACAAGTAACAGATTCATTGTCCTTTATTAGCTATAACCAATGTTATCAAATGGTGAAATAGAAACGAATCCTTTTAAATGTTGAATGCATTATTTCATTGAATCATTATTTTTAAAAGGAAAGATTAAAATGATAAGTTTAAAATGCGTTGTTTTAGAGTACTTTTTACTCGGTTTTTTGTCTTCCTCCGCTTCGCGTCGGGATAAAACACAACCTTGAGCTAAACTCTAATACTTTTTCCCTTGTATAATAAATAACTATTTTCTGTCTTGCGTCTTCTTGATTGATGTCACTGATGATTATGGTTATTTCAAATAAAACACTGTCAAAATATCAAATGTGATATAACCTTGGATTGTGAATTTATCGCTTCATCAATATCTGTAATAAAAAATACATGTCCATATTCAAAAAAAAGATGATGGTGACCATGTATGATATTCTCCGTAATAACAATTCCATTCGAAAAAAACGAAAACAACATTTTCGGGTTCCCCATATAACTCGAGAAGGACGAGAGTCCTCGTAAATTATCTTCGACCATTATATTGTTCCCGATGACAGTTACCTTTTTCCTATTTCAATCGTCTTCGTATCTGTTACGCTTTAGAATATAGCAATGTTTCCACTTGATGAAAGATGTCGACTTATTCAAAAAGCAGCAATATAGCAAAATCATTTTCAAATTTGAATAATCTGCCCCAGTAGCCTTAGTTCTGATCACCATAAGGTGATTTTCCACTGTGTCGATGTAGCTGGAATGAAATGTATTGGAACCTGCCTTGAAATGAATAGAAAATTGGACCACATGGTCTGTTTTTTTAATTTTCAGCGTCCAATGAAAGTAATTCCAAAGCTTGGGGGATATCAGCGCTTGGAGTTATCAAAACCGTAACGAGTTTTCCGGTGTAAATAGAAAAAACTGGCGACCGAAAATTTGCTAAGTTTTCAACAACTTTTTACATACGTCCCCCTTTTATGAAAAAACCAGCGTCTCTCAAAGCCTCTTCCTAACGTTATTACAAAACTTTTCCACTCAATTACCCTTATTAGATTTCCCTGGCTGCGTCATATCATTCAAGTCGATAAAATTGGGCCTGGCCTTAGTCATAAATAACCGCGCCGTCACCATACACACCGGAATTGAATGAGCTTCGGCAGTAACGAGCTCCTCTGACAATGGAGTTGATATGAGGCGTTCAACAGATGTTTCCCGGAAAGGTCAGAGATGAGCGGTATCGGACAAACGGGAAGGCCGCTAGATTCTGCGGACTTGTCTGATGCGTTTCCTTGGATGCGTGGGGTTCATGAAGAAACCATTGGCGAGGAATGCATTCGTTATATCGGGATTTACGAGTGAGCACATGAAAATTATTCATTTGGGATTGGCGTTTTTTAATACTGATTTCATATTCAGATAATTGTTATTCCTGAAATAAATGAAAAAAACTATGTCATAGTTTGTGAAGAATAGAACGAAAGTGTTTTCATTGAACCTCACCAGAAACAAGATTTGAAAAAAAAATTTATCAGATGTTTGAAAATGTCTCAATACTGTTGAACTCAATATGGATAGATTAAATACGGATATATTTAATCTAGAAAAAATAGTTGATGCCTTTGCAAAGTTTTTGTCGTCAGTTTTTTGTTCACAACCAGCTATATACAATTTGGATTTCAATAATAATGATAATACAGGTTTATGTATTTCATCAGTTCGGACTTCCATTGTCTAATATAATATAAATTGATTTGAAATCCCTGGAAAAAAATAAAACGGTTAACCAAAAATAACAATTTTATTAAACAAAAAAACTGAAATTACAAAGAAATAACATTGAAGCAACAACCAAAAGATTTAAATATTAATAAAAGCTGAAAATTAAAAAATATCATTAACAGAAAATTAAAAATTGAAATATTCCAAACCAAGTTACGTCACGACGTTTCGATTGTTAGTATCCACAATCGTCTGAACCTATTTTTCCGAGATCCGACTATTTATAGGTCATTCGAGTACTTTCACCTATCCCCTCTTCCCTCTCTCCGGTTCACTGATTTTTCGTTTTTTGCTTCATTAGAGATTTCCATATGTTACGTATCTTTATGCTAGCTTGATTAATGCGTTGTTGGAAAACATATACGCGGCTTCTCTGAATTTTCTCCTAAACCAGTGTTTCAGCTTGAGCCCACTTGATATTATGTTGATGAGTCTGCTATTCCGGATTTGCTGGTTTCTGCTTGCTGCGTGTTTTTCTTGTGCTCAGCAATGCAAACTTTCAATGGCCCCTTAGTTTCACCGATGTATGATTCTCGGCAGTATCTGAACCAGAAATCCAACCACCATCAATCGACTAAAGGGGAATCATCTAAACTCTACCAGACCGTGCCTTCGGGGTCTGTAATACAAAGGAAAGTCTCGAAAAGGGACTAGACATCATCAAAAATTACCTTCAACGGAATGGTTACTCCAGTGTGATGATAGAACAGGCTTTAGCTAGAAGACAGTAAGAGCTCCACAAGGAAAAGAAGCCGCCACAACCAGTACTTGTACTTCCCTACATCAGAGGATTATCGGAAAGGATAGGAAGGATTGGGTCCGGGAATAACGTCAGAAGCTGCTTCAGATCTGGGAACACTATCCGTAGCAGCCTCACAAGGAGCAGGCTACCAAACTCGGACTGTGATTTCAAGAATTGCATTTATCGGATACCCTGCCAGTGCGGAGAATCATACATCGGTGAAACTAATAGGTCATTGAAAGTTCGCCTTGCTGAGCACAAGAAACACACACAGCAAGGAGAAACCAGCAAATCAGGAATAGCAGAGCATGTTTGGACTCATCAACATAATATCAAGTGGGCTCAAGCTGAAATCATCCACAAAGAGGAACGCTGGTTTCGGAGAAAATTCAAAGAAGCCGCGTATATGTTGTCCAACACTGCATTCAGTCAAGCTAGCGTAGAGATACGTAACATATTGAAACCTCTAATCAAGCGAAAAACGACCAACTCCCTCCAAGCGGTCATCTCCTGCTAAAACCAATGACGCGGTGAGAGGAAAGAGGGGATATTTTTTATTTTTCTGTATTATATTTATATTGTATTATATTTTTATTTATATTATATTAGACAATGGAAATTCAAACTGATGAAATACACCACGAAATATTGTCAACCACCTTCAAACAAACGGTAAATACAGGTTTATGTAATGAAACATTCACTATGCAGTCAATAAACGAAACTGATTTCAATGAAGCGCTGAGAAAATTGAAACCTTTAAAATCAGAAGGTACAGATGGTATACCGCATATATTCTGAAAGAGTGCGGTGAATGGTTGAAACCCCCATTGATACACATTTTCAATTTAATTATCAAATCTAATTCATTTACGCCTAGGTGGAAAACATCCATAACAATACCTTCACATAAATCTGGCAATAAAATGGATGGTGAGAACTATAGATCTATTGGCATTATGTGTGCACCAGCAAACTTATTTGAACAGATTATTTTCAGTAAACTCAACAATTTCACCAGTAAATATATAGTACCTCAACAACATGACTTCATGAATCAAAGATCAATTAACACAAATTTATTATCTACTACTCAGTAATGAATCTTTCAGCACTATAGAAAATAAATCACAATTGGACACTGTGTTCACAGATTTCCATAAAGTTTTTGATCAGGTTCATCATGATGTACTCTTGGAAACGATAAGCAGATATGGATTGTCAAGCAATTTCTTAGAATTGATAAAAAAGTATCTACAAGAAAGACAATTCATTGTCAGATACGATGGAAATACATGCGGGAAATTTTTGCCCAATTCGGCTGTTCCTCAAGGTTTGAATTTAGGACTACTTCTATTCCTACTCTTCATAAACGATTTACCAACTCATCTACAATTTTCAGATTGCTTACTTTTTGCTGACGATTTGAAGTTATTCAAACAAGTAAAAACAGTTCGGGATTGTATAAGGTTCCAGAAGGATATTGATTCTATTATGGAATTGAGCCAGAAGAATAAATTATACTTCAATTTGAAAAAATGTTCGGTGCTCTCAATAACTCGTCTGAAAGAACCAATTACTTTTACATATCGAATGAATGAAGATGTCTTAGAAAGAAAAACAGAAGTAAAAGAAAAATTCTGAGTTTTGTAATCAGCCGAGCATCATGCTTTTCGAGTATACATACGATTAAGCTACTATATTATTCTTTAGTAAGACCTAAACTAGAATTTGCTTTTATTATTTGGTCCGAGGAATATCAAAAGTATTTATGTGAATTGGAAATGGTCCAGAATAAATTACTAAGACATTTATTCTTGAATATCATGTGTGGCCTGATTATAATACCATAAGAACATATCAGTTGAGATCGGAATTTGAAATATTATCTTTGGAACAACGAAGGAACTTGAACTGTGTGATATTTCTGCACAAATTGATAAATAACAAAATCAACTCTTCAGAAATTTTTAATGCGATTCAAATTATCAAGAATAGGGAATTCAGCAAGGGCACCACTGGTGTTCATTGTCGAATTAGCTAATAATTTCAACACTTCGATTGATTTAGACTGGACCTCACCTCCAGTACTTTATCGTAAAAATGTTTTAGACTGCATATTGAATACAAGTATTTGAGACTGTTTGAGACATATTCAGTACAAGTATTTCAGACTGATTTTCCACATCTCCACAATTTTGGACTCAGTTCATCTCCTACAATTCTGGGCAGTGACTAATAGGTAGTAAGTATAATGAATTAAATATTTTTATGTGAATAATGGTAATTCACCTTATTTATTCAAGTAATCAGGCTGAAATAGCCTGTTTGGGTAATAAATGAATAAATATCAGATCAACGACTGATGGAGGTTTGTTATTAAAACTAACATGAATGAGAGTTATTCTGTAAAGATACTCGAAAATAGAGACCACAAACAAAAATTCTAGGAATCTAGAGGGGAAATAACAGAAGAGGAAATTGTTGGATTGATGAGAAAAGAAAATTCTTATTATATAGTTTTTGATGAATGTTATATTAGCTTTCTTTATGGATTCAGCAAACTCTCCTTTATCCAATGGTTATGTGCACCAATATTTGAAAAATTGGCATTGATATTGGTCTGCCACAAGGCAGCGTCCTAGGTACCTCTTTTTTCAATTTGTACATAAATGATTTATTGACATCCGTTTTCCAGGTCTGTGAAAGTATCACTTTTTCGCAGACTAACTCAATCAATTGTGAGTTATCTGAAATTTTCGAATCGGCGGAGGAAAATTAATTCAAAATGAATATTAGTAAAACGAACTATATGATACTGCAAAAAATGGAAATTATTTTTGAATCCTGTATTATGTTTGAAAATTGGTGATTGCATTCTGTGAAGAACTGAAAAATTCAAATAGCTTGGGATCAAAGTAGACTCAGATTGGAAATTAAGTCATAATGTCGATTATTTGTAAAAAAATCGATCGAAAGTTGCATTCTGAGTCTAGTTATCAAGGATCTCAGACTGTTTTATATGAAATTGATGATCAGTACCAATATCTTCTAACACTTTACTTTTTGTAGTACCATTCTGTACATTTCCTTCCAAAATGAACAGATACTTAAAAGGAAAAAAAATATAAGACAATTTAATTTCAGTTCAGAATAAATAGAAATCAATTCAATTTTTTTAAGGAAATAATGGAGTGTAAACATTATCTTCTGTTGAATTAATATTTCCATTCAATAATTTTAATTCATGTTTTTGCGTAATAATTGTTATATTTATTATTCAAGATGTATTTTAATTTTGTTACAAATGTTATGTGATCTATGTATTGAAATAGCTGCGGCTGAATGAAGTTATTCAATTCAATTAAATATATTTTGGATATAATGGTGGTTCACACATGAAATAAACTCATATATTCACATACATTGAATTTTAATCTTGATATTGACGTAAATACAATCAGTGGGATATCAATATTCGGTACTATGTCGCTCTGGTTCTCTGCTTCTTTTTCTATAGCACTTTGTTTTGATTTCAAATATCCACATACATGGTTGGTTTCTGCATCATTTTCAAAGTCTAAGTTGCAAAAGTCTGTTACCTATCAGATAGTTCGTGAAAATAATTTATTGTCTTCGTTGTCCCAAGAATTTGAAAAAAATGTTTTTTTTACTTGTATTTGAGCAGTATTCGTAAATGTTAAAGATTTTCTACTCCCATGCAATCCCACATTTGTTGCCCTTCTTATTCCAATCGTTGAGTCCCTTGTCAAAGTCACCTTATATCAGTCGCTACCCACTTGTGACTAGTAACTGTTATATTCGAGTTGATTATTGGTTATTGTGTGGGTAAAATTTCATGAAAGTGCATAATATGTGATGATAAAACGAAAGAAACCCCTGAGGAATGGGACTGTTAATTCGTTCATATTCAACCCACTTGTATCATTGTGAACAACCTTATTGATTGGAATCAAACCGTTATTTTCAGTTTCATTTCAAACCTTTTCTCTTGAAGATGGTCACTTGGTGATCGAAAAACGTTTCAAGACATTGAAAATAATGGTTTGGTACTGCCATAAAACTCCAGTGATATTCATTACAACACTAAAGGTTCCAAACAGTGCATCACCAGCAAGTACTATTATTATTTATTATAGATGACGGACATATGTCCTCATATGGGTAGGTTGCTACGAGCATTGAGGTGGGAATTCTGCACTCTTGACAATCTCGATATCGATCGATCAACTGAAATCTATCTATTATGCTACCAGGACTGACGAAGAAAAAAGACAGACAAGTAATCAAAGGATTATCGGAAAGAATAAGATGGATTGGGTCCAAGTATAACATCAGGATCTGCTTTAGATCTGTGAACACTATCCGTAGCAGCCTCACAAAAACCAGGCCACCAAACGCGGACTGCGATTCCAAGAATTGCATTTACCGGATACCCTGCGAGTGCGGAGAA
>WOGP01001454.1:0-15301 GCA_015342065.1 Leptinotarsa undecemlineata | reverse complement strand
CCAGCGGCGGCTCGTCAGAGGAGGCAAGGGAAGCTTAGCCTCCCCATAAAATTTGAGGCTATTCATCGCAATAAATTAAAAGATATAGACAAATAATTATGATTATTTCTTTCTAAAAATGCTTGCCTCATCAATACACCAGAGTATGCAATTTTTTGAGGGTCAAAAATATTTTGTTTTACAATTTCTTTCAAACTTTGAGCCATCAGCCATCCAAATATTCTTTCTCTTTCCTGAAAACTGAGCTCATTGCATTGCAAAAGAACCAAACAACATTTTCTCAATGTTACATCCGATAAAATACCTCTCAGATCGGAATTAAGTGGAACCAAATTATATTAACAATCTGGGGCACCCAGAATATTACCCAACCGTAAATTACCTTGTTTAATATAACAGTTTTGTTTTTATAGTAAAAAGTAAACTTGGTTTATAAATAGGTTCTATTAAATACACTTTTGCCGGCGTTCTTCTGTTCTTGATTGTTGCTGTTACGATCATTATAACTCGAATATCGTACTAACTATGCAAATTTTTATTGACCTCGAAATATATTTAAAACTGGTAGGTTATAAAAAATGTTACGCAAGAACTCAACCTCAACATTGTGTATGAATTATATCCTTTCGATTTGTGATCATTTATGCATTTTAACTGACTAAAATTACGCAACACAGGCATCTGATGTTTTATAACTGTTACATAAAAGTTGGTCTTCTGTACCATCACTTCTTTTCCTTTTTGTAACTTATTCAGGACACAATCAATTTATAAAAAATTGTCGATACATCCAGATGATAACATAAGATTAATCTCTTCAGGAGCCATGTTTGTCAGAAATCACACAGTTCACTAAAAAAATCGGGATGCGCCAGATCGGGTGATCTTGCTGGCTACAACAAACTCAACTTTACAATCATGCTAACAGGTTTTCGAAGGAAGTTAGACCATCCAGAATTTAAACTGTATTTCTGATAAAAACGCACTGAATATAAAACAACAAATTATTATTGATATTTGGTCTATTTGAAAGATATACTAAAAATTACCTCCCTCACTGTTTCTACTCTGCACAAGAGTATATGCCAAAAATGAAACGATTTTATTTGCCCCAAACGCAGTGCGAATGTCAATTATGAACTGCAATATATTAATTATTTGGTATTTTATATTTTTTATTCACTTTTTGGTACCATTGTCTATAATAATGATGTAAACTATCTGCTATGTAATATATCAAACCTACTTTGAACTTATATAAGGTGGGTAAATTACTAATTCTGAAAAAATAATTCCAATTCTATAGTATAAATCCTAGTGATTAGGATCATTACTATGTAAATATTTGCTAATATAGCAGCGGTTTTGGAACCATAGGGTTTGGAACTGATATGGCAAAACACTGAGGCAAGCTTGCCCATTGAACTAGCCACATGAGAATGATTTCTTACTCAGCTGCTCAAGGAAATATACTAGTCGTTCTGCCACTTGTAATCGACATCTTCACGCCTATTTTAGCTGACCCAACTGTGAAATCACAATCAAACATCGTTTCACATAAGTACCGCCATACAAACGCGTAGAGGTTATGGGTTAACCTCTAATTTTATTTATAGTAGGTAGTTGGCTTGGAGAGGTCGACAAACTATTATAACGATCGCATCTGGGGCTGACTTATATTACTACAAAACGCCATCACATTTCATTATTTACATCGACAGACGAAGTCGATAAAAGTAGAGCTGCTGTTTACACGAGTAATCAGAAATTGATATCCTGGTACTTACAGTCCGGATTGGATATTAGTGTTAAGCGTTAATGATAAATGACAGAATATGGTGTAAAAAAAACTTGGTGAAAAAAGTACTGATTTTGGATATCTCGTTTTGTTCTCAACTTTCGAAAAAAAAGCAACTTAGGTTCCCTATTTTTTTCAAAAGTTATTTGTCTTTTAAAGAGGGTGCCCAACCAAAAATTAAATCATCAAAAATGTAAAAACAACTTTCAATAATTGAACTGGTTTATTAAAAATATATTTCCGTATAACCTCAAGATAGTATTTTGACAAGGTAAACGCATTAGGTTGTTTAAAAAGTTTTGAATTAGATCAGTTTAGACGTGCGCTAGGTCGATCTTCAACTGAACTCTACTACAAATCAAATGCGATGTGTTCAAAACGCCTAATAGAGGATTATTGAAGCGTGAATTCGTAATCTGCGTAACTTAAATCAAGTTGATCATTTATACAATAAAGTTGAATAAGCTAACTCAAACCAAAACTACAATTTGGCTGTACTATGACTTGTATGCGTATAGACGTGCGCTAGGTCGATCTTCAATTGAACTTTACTATAAATCAAATGCTATGTTTCTAAAACGCCTATTAGAGGAGTATTGAAGCGTGAATTCGCCACAATGAAAATTAACAGACTCTAGGCATTTTGAACATCTTATGAAATAAAATAAGACTGGCATCCTTTATTACTTTTTTATCAATTGGAAACGGCTGACTGTGGTGACCTCTAGTTTGTGCACAAATATTTGTTTCTTCGGATCCTTCAAAAGAAGCCACATAACATGACAACCCTCAGAAGTCGAAACTCGTGCGAGCTAAAGACTAACGATGTCTTAACCTTTTAACGTGTGATTCCTAACACGGGTTGGACGATAGCAAGCAACTCACACATAGGCTGATTGACTGAGTGAACAAAGAACCCTCCCGGCTACCGACTGACCTTGAAAATATAGATTTCTTTGCATGTGTAACATCCAATGTCAGCAACTTCAGAAATATTGGTTTCTTCGGACACCAAGTAAGAATTAATAAATATATATGCAATGGGACTACTAAGTCAACAGTTGTGAAGCTTCAAACTTCAGACAAATTTTAGTTGGGCCAGTTTTTGACCCGCAGTGTAAATTCTGGTCCATGTTTACGAAAAAATTAATGGAAATGTCAATTTCCTGTATGAAGCCAAATAAACAAACTGAAATAAGTTTCCTCAAACACTCAACATACACACAGAAGAATCTATCATAAAAATAGAACACGCAGCTTTATTCATGGTGACCCACCCATTTTTGCAATGTCACTTTCTTATGCTGTCTCAGACTCCAAAACGAAAACTACCTACAGATTGAGTTAATTTTTGAGTCGATTACCCGCACAGGAAGGTATAATTAGCAATGCAAAAGATACAAGCGGACTTTAAAATGTGACCCCAGCAGAGATGTTAAATTTAGACAGTCTGCGTTCTCCGGGAAGTCTTCTATTTTCCTTGGACGGAATCCATCTCGAATGAATGAAAAAAAAAACGAAAGGTCGTCCTCGCTCGTGAGTCCGAAATAAAAGGATGCGTATAATTTTTTAATGTCATTAGTTTTCCGTCAATAGAAAAAGGATTCTATAGTAAACTGAAGAAACTACATAATGGGGTTGTATGAAAATTGTAAGATTCGCTTATAGCTCTCAACCCCCGTGGGTTGGGCTCTGTCCGGGAAGCCAATGTGGCCTTACGGACGGGGTCATCGGACTCCTGGCCAGGGGCAGAAATAGGTAGGGTGAGAGGAACTTAAACTCCCCAAAAGCCTTTGCAAAACATGCCACCGACCAGCCTAACCAAGCTAAGGTGTAAGGAATCGTGCCGACAGGGTGATATGGCCTGGGAACTGGGCGAAACCTCATTGTAATCATGAATGAAACAAAAACAAAAACCAATCCCGAGGCTGAGCAGAAGTGCTCACCTCAATCTAAGGCGGTGGTTGGGGATGAGCAGAAATGTCCACCCCAATCCACAACTTGGAATGAGATTGGACATAGCAGATCACCTCGAGATGTAATGCCAAGGCGTAAGAGCATTTGCGGCGCCGAGGCCAACAGGAGAAAGAGAGCGAAGAAAGCAGGAGTGGCAGCAGCTATAAGTGTACCCTCCTTCTCCCCTACTCCACCTCCAACAGCAAGAGCACTTCCTGCGCCGGGCGCCAAGAGCTCCGCCTTGAATGAAGGCAAAGAACCAGCTGCCCCTGCAGGAAAGCTTCCTCAGTTGTGCACCTCCATGGAAGAAACCCCAAGAAGGCGCGCAACGACAATAATATCGCTGCATCTTCCAAAATCTTCGCGGAAGCCACCGTGAGACACCTCAAGGTTGCTAAAGAGAGTGTGTTCGGCGAGTCTTGGCCTACACCTGCCAATATGAAGGATATGTCTCCAAGTGATGTGTCCACCGTCCTGGTAAGAACAGGACGGACGATGACCTAGGAGGACAACTCCTCAGGAGGATGTAGAATGGGTGACATGTGGCTAAGTGCTGTGGGCTTACACTCATCCTCTTTATTCTACAGATACAGATAGCCCTCAACCACTTCAAAACTCATTAATACAGTTACAGTTCATTGTATGATTTTCACTATAAAGGGGTTTACAAAAACAGCGACACGTGGTTCATTATACAATATCTTCCTCAAGCGCTCGAGAGAGCTATTGTATAGCAAAACATGTATAGCGGTTTTAGTAAAATCCTTTATGGTGAAAATCATACAATGAACTGTATTAATGAGTTTCAATATGGATTTTCATCAAGTATCGGCCAGTTCTGTACAATTACTCAACAACTTCAGTTTAAATTCAATTGAACTCAAATACTAATTAATTCATCAATTTCTGTTTCGTCTCCTTCAAAATAATCAACTTCAAATATAGTACACTTGTGCCAGGGATTTTTCCAAACTTCGAAGTACGTGATGCTTCATAAAAATCCATAACTGAAGTACTCAAAAAACACTTTATTCTGATATTTTCACTAAACAATTTTACAAAAACACGACACGTGTTTCCCCATACAACGGCTTCTTCGGGCGTGTCTGTGAAGATACAACGGCTCCTTCGGGCGTGTCTGTAAAGACACAACGGCTTCTTCGGGCGTGTCTGTAAAAACATAATGACGTCTTCGAGTGTGTCTGTAAAGGCATAATGATGTCTTCGGGCGTGTATGTAAAGACACAACGGCTTCTTCGGGCGTGTGTGTAAAGACACAACGGCTCCTTCGGGCGTGTCTGTAAACACACAACGGGTTCTTCGGGCGTGTCTGTAAAGACATAACAGCTTCTTTGGGAGTGTCTGTAAAGGCATAATGGCTTTTTCGGGCGTTTTTATAAAGACACAACGGTTTATTCGGGAGCGTCTGTAAAGACACTACGGCTCCTTCAGGCGTGTCTAAAGACACAACGGCTCCTTCGGGCATGTCTGTAAAGACAGAATGGCTTCTTCGGGCGTGTCTGTGAAGGCATAATGGCTTCTTCGGGCGTGTCTGTAAAGACACAACGAGTCCTTCGAGCGTGTCTGTAAAGGCACAATGGCTTCTTCGGGCGTGTTTGTAAAGGCACAATGGCTTCTTCAGACGTGTCTGTGAAGACACTTCACCCCCTGCGGTCAGCAACTACCCCTATAATTTTTTCAATGTCGTGGGGGGCGAGTGATACATTATTTGAAAGGTCTTTTGTCCCTCTATGACGTCTGTAATTTTTTTCGAAATCGGTTCATTCGTTATTGAGAAATTGAATGTTGAACGTTTTATTTAGGAAAAGACAGAAAATTCGCTGTCGTTCATTCTAATGAGGAAATCAACAACAAATAATAACAGTGAAAACTGAATCAACAGATAAATTGTTGAAAATGACCTCCACCTAGTTTCAGTCTACTCTCGATAGCGTTCCGTACAATATTCAAGATGTCCGGAGTCAGCCATCGACATTCCTGAACAATTCTCTGTCGCAGGTGCTCTAGATTTGTAGGTTTAGTAGAGTACACTTTCAACTTCAGGTGTCCCCACAGGAAGAAGTCCATCGGTGTGAGATCAGGTGATCTAGCTAGCCACTCCACGATACCCTTTCTACCGATCCAACGCATTGGAAAACTTTCGTCCAAACACTGGTTGGTGGCGCACCATCCAGCAGGAATATTATTGTCATCTACACATTTTTGTAATAGATTTAGATATGTGTCTCCATTGAGACTACCTTCAATGAAGAATGGTCGAACAATATGATTACCGAGAATGAAGGCCCAGAGATTAAATTTTTGTGGATTTTGAGAATGTTTTTCCATTACCAAATGAGGATTTACATCGTTCCAGTAACGAAAATTATGTCTATTCACTTCACTATTCAACATGAAAGAACTTTCGTCTGAAAAATATGTATTGTGTAATGAGTTGGAATTATTGGTCAATTTCTCGCTGAACACCTCACAAAACTAAAGTCGACGATCACGATCATCTTTGATCAATCCTTGAACTTGCCTGATAGATTCTCGATTATCTATTCTCAAATATCCTGAAATTGCAAGTTCAACTCCGTCATTTCTGACAGGACGGAATACTTCATGTTTTCTGTTGTAAAACAGGGGTAGTTGCTGACCGCAGGGGGGTGAAATTTCGGGTATGATTTTAATATTAGAATTAGTCCCCCTAGAAATAAAAATTGACGTGTTCTGTCTTACAGGGGGGGGGTCAAGTTTTCCGTGAAAAGTCCTATATAGCGTTATTGAAGCATTTGAAGCCCGAAATTGCAAAGAAACGACCGCACATGCAAAGAAAAAAATGTTTCATCAAGACGTGTCACAAAACATTCAAAACAATGGCAAAATTACACGAAATGAACTTCGAATTGCACCCACATCCACCGTATTCGCCAGATTTGGCTGCCATCGACTACTGACTGTTCTTAAACTTCAAAAAGATGATTATGTGGCTTTTGATGGAGATTACGTTGATGAATAAAGCTAATTTTGATGAAAAAAAAGCGTTTTTGTCGTAGTCCCGGGACTTTTCAGCAGGTGTGTCAATTCTATGCACTTTTCTGTATGTTTTTGAGCTCTCTCAGGGATTCGGTTTTCATCTCTTTAATCGTCGAAAAAACGTCGTTGCAGGGTGTCAAATCTGGTGAATACGGTGGCTGAGATATGAATACGGTGTTGTTTTTGGCCAAAAAATTAGAAACAAGCAATTACGAGTGATGCAATACGCTTGAATTGTTTTTCCACATTACCAGACGTTTTCTTCGTACTGCTTCTCGCAGTACTTGAGACGTAACAGTTCTAATGGCACACAATTTGAAAAGAAAAACCCGCATTGAAAGTAAAAATATTTTGATAAAGAGCATTTACACTATTCAAGAAAAAGATATAGTGATTAGTCTAAATAAACAAAACCTGCTCAATTCCAACGTACTTCATCAATCATTTGCTGGCCGGTTCAATGCCCATCAATAAATCGCAATTCACGTCGATCAACTCACATTTCTAAATTATTGTTTATCGTGTCGTTATTATTTTATTTTGCTCAGCACATTCGAGTGGCAAATGACCTACTATCTCGCGGCCTCAATATATTGCCGTTCTTTATGGATTGTGGGAGTTGCGATGATGAACGTCGCTTAACGATATGTAATTTGCATGCAGGTTGGTTATGCGAAGCCTACGTATTTTCTTGGAATTGTTTTCTATGACAATACCGCGAGCAGACGGAAAGATGACTAATTTTGAATTATTTTAATCATTTGAATTGGCATATTAATTCAAGTAATTCAATATGAGTCGTAGCAATAGCCAGGGATATAGTACAAGATATGTTCGAAAAACAGGGTAAATGTTCAAATTTCTCGGGCTACATAACATCCGATTAGCCGAACTTATGTTCAGAGTATCAGCTGTTTAGAACCGACTAATCATACAGAAATATACAATATTTTGAATGACTTACAACCGAAATTTGCTAGTGAACTTGACTACATTCCCCCTTTAATTCTAAAAAACGCTGGTTGATAAATTTGTAATCCTCTGGTAGATGCAATAAATGAAAGTCTGGTATCTAGTATTTTCCCCGATAAGTTGAAAATAGCATAACTAATAAGTGATAATTTGTACTTATGTAAGAAAACGTTTTCCATGATGAAGTACACAAAGAATGTTTACAGATCTCAATTAACCGATGAGCATCTTAAATCTCTTTTGGTAATTGGTACAAGTAAAATTGATCCACAACTACAAAGTATTGTTGGTGAAAAATCACAATTACATAAATCTCATTAGTGTTTTTGTTTTACTGTGATTCATATCAATTATTTGTTAGTTATTAATACGATTAAACTCAAACACTTGAGTTAAGTTTTCTTTGTCATAATTTCTGTCGTTAAGTTTTACCTTGCAAGTAAATAAAACCGAGTAATTATCATTTTGTATTTTCTTCTTCAACTTATCACAGCAATAGTAACAACAATTAGGTAATCATTGGCTGTCGTGGGCCAGATTGATGACAGTAAATCATTATCTGTCGCGGGCCGGATTGATGACACTGGCGAGCCAGATTTGGCCCACGGGCCGTAGTTTGGAGACCCCCTGCTCTAGTTTATAATAATAGGCCGTCTTGCAATTTCGATGCCCTTCCGAATATAAGTGAGTAATGTTTCCAAAATTGAAGTTGTGTCCTGTCGCCAATATATGTTGGAATGGGGAGAACGTGGTGACTTTACACTTCACTGATTATTTGTTTTCATTCTTGCATATGTTGATTCGTCTGGTGGTGTGGCCGATGTTAGTCATGTCACAGTCTTGACATGGGACTTTGTAAACTCCTTGGGACTCCAGTGGTATCTGATCCTTTGAATTGCGGAGAATGGAGTTCCCATGTTGTGTTGGCGGAGAATTCTGCAGATTTTTCTGTGGTTCCTTCATAATATGATATTATGGTTGTTATTACCGGTTTGCTGCTACTTCTCTGTGATTTCGGATGCCACTTTCATGATTGTCTCTGAATGGTCATTCATTCGTAGAATTGTCTCAATGGTACCAAACTCTTTTTGTCTGTGGTTGTGGCCTGGCAGCCTCTTTGAACGTGTCATCAGTGTTTTTGTCAGCGAGTGAATTTGTTTTGGGTGGTGGTGTGAATTTGCGTTCAGGTATCTATCGGTGTGTGTTGCTCTACAATATACCATGTGATTTAGTATACCTTCAGGCTCCTTCATGATCAACACTACGGGAAACGCTAGCTGGATACTTTCTTCTTCGGATTCTTTCATAACTTTGATCCTTGGATGAGTTCCACTCAAGTGATTGGAAAACTTTGAAAGTTCTTGGCATCTATGTAACCAAATCACGGAAATTTCATCGACTTATCTCAGCTAGAGTTTTGGTTTCAAGTCTGATGTTGCTGCTTTGGTTTCTGTTTCTTTCATGAAGAGACTGACAATAATTTGTGATAGTAGCGTGCCGCCTCAATGTGTCTGTATCGTGGATTATTATAGATGGAGTACGTAATTCCAATGCAATGTACAGCAAAGCTGACGGTATGTTCACCTTGTCTCCCGACATAACTAGCAGATGGCGAACGGGACTTTGACGAAACGTTGTGGAAACAATCTTTGTGATGACCAAATACGCAGCAAAACCCAGAAAAACAACTCTTTATTCTTTGTCCGTGAGAATGGTCTAGTTAACAACTGATATTTCGTTTGATTAAAATTGTAGATAGAAAATTCATTAATCTTTCATACACAGCATAGTTGGAAAATACTGAAGGTAGGTACTATATTTCTCATTATCGTTAACAAAACCCAGTTTAAATGAATAACAATAATAGAAAACCGATTTATGATCAGATAGAAGTTACTTTGAAAATCACTTCTTGTTGAAGGTACTAAGAACCTTTTTGACTGTTCTGAGTTTCATGAAAATTCTTATCCCAAATGCCAACGTAGAAAATTTAATTTCATTGTACTATAGTACAACTCCATAATGGGAGGCACAGAATTATCAGGAATATCATTGCATTATAACGAAAACATTTTTGTAATAGGTATGATTCTATATATTTCATTATCATTTTTCCTCATCTGTTTCGTATAATTTACGTACGCCACTGTAAGAGACAGATCAGGGCAAAAACGTCACCCATTTCTGAGAACTACGGGCCACTATTTTGGAACCACAGTATTATGCTTCTTTAAGACTTCAATAAATGATATTTCATAAGGGCACTTTTTCAAAACAAGAGGAATTCTAATTTCATATTATTTTCCATACCCACAAAAGTAACCTTCCTCTTCTATCATTTCAATAAACTTTGATTATTTTACTGGAAACATTTGTAAGTTCTGAAAACTAATTTTATTTCTGGCTACGAAAATGAAAGCCTCAAAGACAATCATACGGCTATATCAATGAAATATTTTTCTAATACCTTCCTTGGTTATCATCAGTATCCGTTATATTGGAAGAAATCTTATTAGTAGAACCAAAATAGATCTGTCATACGAAGAATCATAAGATGTAAACGACTGAATAATCATATTAACCCGGTCAAATAAGGTATTCACAGTCGAGTATTCGTATCGCAGTATCAAAAAATGATATGTTCACAAAAATGTGTGATCTTTTATCAACTCCATTTGTGAAAATCAAACATTATAGTGTCGAAATGGCCAAGTGAATGAATCTGAGAGTTTCCAAAAAAATTCCGAGACCTCTGATTGCTGTGTCGAAGACTATTATAACAGATTTTCCGTAGTCAATATTGTGTGGCTAGACTTCTTAGATGACACAAGAACTAACAAAGGGAGTAGCATTGAGTCTAGTTATGATACTACATAGAGCACAAATATAAAAACTAACGTTATAATAAATTTTCAGGACCTAGGATCTGTATATGATGGTCGTAAATTGAAGGGATCTCAAATAGGAGATTGAATTGGTTATATCATTGGATGATTTTGGTTTTAATATTACATCTTGGATGATGACAACATAAAAAACTCCAACATATTGCGAGAATTTTCATATAATTATCTTCTAACTGAAGCGTAGGTGATATTTTTTTTACCTGAGTACCCGAATTCAGTTGTGAATAATTTTAAACATTATATAGACGTATTTTTCGATTTGGTAAATCAAAAAATACGTCCTGAAAAAACTAGAAAATGAATCCTTAACAGCAGCCTGAATAGAGGGCAGTATGAGCACTGATAGAACCGTAAACTGTTGGTGTCCCTGAAGAAACGAATATAGAGCCCACACTACCTATATCTATGATTATAACATGAATGTGAAAGTTTGTACGGATGGATAACTATATGTATGTTTGTGTCTCTTTCTCGCCTATACGACTGAATGGATTTAGATGAAATTTCACACAAATACATCAGAATAACATATTGGTTACAGTTCACAAAAGTTTTGTGTAATTTTGGTAGTAACATAGAAATGACTATTAAGTAAGTCGGAAAAATGCTTGCTTCCCAGCTATTTCGACGTGCGCTGCCTATACCGTTGGACACCGTAAGATTGTTTATCTTGAATAAAAGTCCGCAGTAGCATATATCTACCTCTTCTATAGTAGCCACTATATGCAAATTACTGACATCGTTGACAGTAATGTTGTTTTTGTGAATTTCATTATAGGTAACATAAATTGATTCTGGAAGCTATTCATTACTTAGTGCAGTTGGCATATTTTTTGAGTCATTGTATTTTTGAAGTAAAAATATAAATCACCAGCTGTTGCCATCTCTTAACGTACAGCTGAAGTTACTGAACCTAGAATCTTGAAATATGCAGGTGGGTTATTTGTACAATGTGAATGAGCATCAAGAAAGGGAATCAGTGTCGCGGGCAAAAACCAGTCCATTATATACTTGAATTTTGTACTAAAATCATACGTTACGTGATTTTTGTGAATGAATTCATATGAAAAATACTTACATGAATTCTATCTTTCGATACTTGGCAACTTTTCTGTTTCACTCACTGAGTCAGTAGAGTACTATGGCATTTCGCTCGTGAGATTTACTTCTTCAAACAGTTGTTGATTAAATACAACAAACTTGAACTGCTGAACAAATTTTCACAGTTGAAGGAGCTTAAAACCTAATATCATTCTCTAGGAATTATACGTTATTGAGGTATTGGAAAAACGAAAAAAGGACCCTTATTAATTATGTGGCAACGCCTTATGAGAAAGTAATGCTTATTTCAATAAATTGATGAATGTTTGAAGATGATTGACAATGTTTCATGATGCATTTCACTAGTTCGGAGTTTCATTGTCTAATATATAAAATGATTTGAAATCTCTGAGACACCTTCTCTTAGGTGTCTCAGGGATTTCGAATCATTTTATATATTAGACAATGAAAGTCCGAACTAGTGAAAATCAAATTGATGGATGTCGCCATTAATACGTGGTAGGAAATCATAATGAAAAGAGAAATGAAAATTTCTATGTTTTTTTACCACTCCGTATAGGACGAAACTGCAGTAAGGTTAGTTACAAATAAAAGTAAGTAAAAAACATAAAAATTTTCATTTCTCTTTTCAGAATTAAGTGCAATTCTTTTTGTAATGACAAAACAAAAACACTACAGAAAAACCCGTGAGGCGCTATAGGAGCAGTGCCTATGTGAAAGTAGCGACTCATATTGGATTTGAATCGCCCAAGATTGAATCCATTTGGAAAAACATTATCAGGAAGTTTATTCCGCATTAACGTAGTTCTCCAAATGAAAGATTTTTCAAACAGTAAAATTCGAGGTGTACTGAGTTGAACCTCAAAACGATGAGCAGCCACACTCTGTCTTATATTTCTGATGTGTGATCTATATTGAGGAATTCTCCAACCTGTCTTCGATGTTACGGACTATCGAGTGATGCTCACGTCTCCAATCAGGCTGATGGCTCATTACTGGACGGAATCCAGCAGCTTTAGGGTATGCTTAGAAGCGGAGCACCATACATGAGGATAATACCCTAAAGAAGGTCTGATCTGAGATTTATAAAACATAAATGGTTGCTGAGGTGTGTGTAGTTTTCTGGTTCGGAACAGTTTTCCAAGTTTTGAAATACCAGCTACATGATTGTGCCAAGACAAACTCAGCATTATGATCTTCCACCATGATGTCCATATCATAATTTGTTTTTCCCATTTTCATTCTAATGGTCTGACTGTTTATGAGAAATAGTCATTTGATTCGAATTGCTTCTATATATTACCTGTTTTTCATATAAATTTCATCAAAGATGTTCGTATTATAGTATGTCATAAAGCGTAATTACGGCTTTTTTGGGTAGTACTTCATTATCTACCACCCTTTCTATAAACAAATTGTTATTCACATATGTGCTGTATCACACTTTATGGTGTTCATTGTTACTTCAACATTTAAATAAATCAATGAATATACCAATTATATTTTTGACATAAACAAACATTAGACATAAAGCTATTCACATTTGATTGGCCTAATTTTCGAACACGGCTTTCTCTCAGAGAAGACGAGATACATTTATTACTTCCTCGTCAGAATCACGTCCCACCTGACAGAAATGAATTGTAACGGGGTTCGGTAACTGAAATAGATTGGTAAAGACACTTGACATGTAAAAGAATGAGGTGTCAAGTAATATATTCATGATTTATTGCTTGAACAGCTTTTTACTTTAATAATTACTTTCAGGAATTCAATTTTTTCTATCTCAGTTACATTTCTTGACTAATAGAATGAAGATTATTGTGACTGATGAAAGTGTGATGCTATCCTTCACTAAAGAAGTGTTTATTTTCAAAATAAACACTTTAAACAGATGTATAGATCATGCAAAGGAGAAAGTTTCAGTCACAAACTGAAAGAAAAAGCCCTCTCAAAATAACTGCTTTCAGTAATCACACGTTGAAAGGTAAGACCTCGTTAACCTCTTGAGGTCCACTCATTGAGTGTTTCGTGTAAAAAAATTTAGTCAAAAATGCATAGAAGAAGGGCATTAAAAAACTATTACAAAAGCAAAAAAGTTTATTTTCATTCTTCAAAAAATGTATCAGTTTGTTCGATATTTGGAACAATTGTCAATTGAATGTGGAAATCAGAAAAGCAATTTCTATCCTCTTGAATACACAGGTCAACATGGCATTTCAAACAGAAACAACGTGTTTTCAAGCCACAGCGGGTCTTTTTACATCTTTGACGATTTGGCTTTTGACACGGCAAATGATCGAATTTAACAGTTCATTTGAAGAATTGGGGAATTTGCGTTGTTGGTCCCCTCTTTTTTTCTTGAAAATCTCTTTCTATGCTCGAACTCATTCTTCCTCTTTCAGATCTGGGGTTTTCTGTATCCATAAGACAAAGAACTTCAGAAACTTCGCTTCGGAAGGTCAATGAACCCAAAATATCATTTTCTCATCATATCGGCCCTATATCGAATCCATTCTATATCGAGTCAACTCGACTAAGTGGAAGAATATTTTCCAGTGCCATTTTCGATTCCGCAAACATATTATATAACAGGAGATAAGACCATCCAACAAGGTCATACTGCCGATGAACGTATTATATTGTTTTATCTTATTTGAACGAACTACATTCATTCTTGTTTTGGATTTTCTATCGAACCGTTGGACTATGTCAGGAGATTTGGCTCCACATAACGTACTGACTAGGGAAACACTTCCATTATTGTTCCACTTCAAAGCATGTACCTTTATATTTTCAACTATTGATTCGTATATCTCATATGCCCCACTATCTTTCTTCTTCATGATTTTATTGTCTCTGAATTTTATTGCTGGAAAGCTGTCCTTTCATACAGTTCCTAAAGAAAATATGCCACTTTGGTGGAGAGTATTCAAAAGAGGAATTGAAGTGAACAATTGTCAAAAAAAAGAAGATGAATTTTGTGTTCTGGTATGACTGACGTCAATCTCAATACAATATTACCACCTGTACCAATATTTTTCTCACCTATTGCTGCAGGTATTTTACCTTTATATATGTCAAAATTATGGACCAGTCCTACTGTGTCGCATAAAACGAAGATTTTGTATCTCCATTGGTTTGGTTTTTTGGAGTTGGATTGCTTCAATGAAGACTTTTCCTCATACGAGACAATTTGTTCATCAACACAAAGCATTTGGGGTTTATCTTGGTTCCTAAATTTTTTTATCAGCAGATCTATTGCCGGTCTTCGTTTGAATAATTTGTTTCCATCTAGATCATTTCTATTTCTTGAAAGATTCGAATTATTGTTGACATGGAGTTTATTTTATATTTTCCCATTTTTTTCTAGAGATAGCACCAGCAACGATGGGTACTCTACATGCCGATGTCCTGTAAAGTCTATGACGGGGCACACCAAAAATTGACATAAAGCTGAAATGTAATGCTTCTTAGATGGGCTCTGAGAAAGAATTTTCAAATATTCCTACTGGGACGCCTCCCCCACCCCCCATGGGGATAAAAGGGAAGCATTTACATATGAAAG
>WOGP01001453.1:0-19047 GCA_015342065.1 Leptinotarsa undecemlineata | reverse complement strand
TAGTCCTTAGCTCGCACAAGTTTCTCAACTTCTGAGAGTTGTCGTTCGTATGGGGGCGGCAGCTGATTAACGGAAAAACAGATTTTAAACAGATTTTTTTTAGGACGAAATTGTTTCTGGGAGAAAGCTGTTTGACTCACTATTTCTCCATTTATATACAACTCAATTACTTTCTTTCTTTCTCTGGAAGTTTCCACTTTTTTTGTGTGAAAATATGGAGAGGTAGAAAGCTAAAACATTTTTTTGCAAAAACTAGCCTCTTAAAAAATATACCACCTTTCAATTTCTACGAAGTATTGGCATTGAAATCAAATAACCTTATAAATGTTTTATGTACTGTCACAAGAAGATGTGTCTCATCCGGTGACATAAAGTCATTATGTTTTGCAAGAAATGCGTGTTTTTGTTTAAAAAAGTTCAAAGGTGCTGATGAGATGTTGAAAACGAGAGTTTTTAAGCTGAAACTTCGAGAAGTTCACATTGAGGATGTTAGATTTACATGGAAGTGGAATTTCATATTAATATCTTTCCAGTTATCACGTTGTGTAGGTTTTTAAGTGAATGATACGTGTTTCAATAACGAATATTTGGAAAACAGACTGAATGAAAAAAGTGGTTTCCTATAAATTAGTGTTCATGTGAAAGAAGTTTCAAAACACTTTTTTTTTTTCGAATAATTCAATGTTTATGTGGAATTGTTTTTTACGAGTGGTTTTTTTCCAGTTCGTATGTGAACAAGATGTACACATCTTTGTTGAGAGTTATTTTTGAAGTTAATTTCTTTCTTCCTGTCTTTGGAAGTTTTCCACTCGCTTTTCTGCATGAAGATGAAAAAAATGTCCAAAACAATTTTTTCACAAAACACTTTTTCTTTGGTAAGATTTACAGCTTTGGCAATTCCAGCTGTGCCTCTGAGATGTGCCTCTGAGATAAAGAAAAATGGTAAGTGTCCATTACCAACTTTTATCAAGAAGTACAACCGGAAAAAAAAATTTGGCTTGAATACAATCTGCAAGTGTTGACAGCTACATATACATCAGTAGGGAGCAGGAACTCCAATTCTTCAGGTGGAGAATAACTAAAAGATAATGAATGATATATAATTGCAAACAATAGATACGTAGATTCTCATTAGAGGTGAATGAATTATGGGAAAATGATTAAACTTACAACTGATAATTGAATCATAGCTACTAGAAATTATTGTGAAACGTTAAAGGTGTTGTTAAAAGTGTTGAAGACACCATCGTGAGAGGCCATGATGAACACCTCAGTTTGCCTACCGACAAGAAGAAAGTGAAGGTCAATTTTTCAATGTCGTTGAATGCATTGGCTTATTTTCGTGAGTTGCAGGAGTTAGACACTACTGGGGCTTTGATGTCGCTCTCATGCTCAATGGGTTCAGAGTTGGGGTCACGTTATTTAATGTCGATACCTGGACCAAGTTCGTCAACCGCTCGTGATGCTATTGTGCTATTATAATACCTACTCTTTCATGGTCATGAAACATGCAGAGAAGGGTATCCGAACTCAGGGATAACTTTATTAGCTCCATCAATCTGTTATATAGATTCTTCAAACTCAAAAATACACGGCTTTCCTGTTGCCGGTATAACTAAAAGATGCGCTTTTGGATGCAAACTCATATGGAGATGTATGATTCTTCAATAAACAGATGATCAAATCAGTCGGATTTTGTGCTGATAATTACAACGGATATTATTTTTCAGTGAGGTTACCTTTTGCGAGTCTCAATGTTCCTCCCCGAGGTGACTATGCGTCTCACCACTTTCTACATACCTTCTCCGTAATGCCGAATCATCTTCTGAAGTCAACTGAAGTACATTTGTTATACATGCCTATACTATTTCACCACCCTTGAGAACTGATGAAGATTATTTTTTGCAGATGCATAAGGTTTAAGATCATCCATGTAAAACAAAAAGGTGAAGATATGTCTTTGATCTCCGGGGGTACCGTAGTCATACCTAGGAATTTTCCAGAGCCCAAAGGATGACAGTAACAGAGAGATTCAGAAAAGATGGGAATTGTGGGAATCGTCTTTACATAAACTCCTAAGAAAGACTCGTTCTGTTTGAAGTCCCAACTTGACCAGAGATTATGATGAAGTGAGTCCTCCAGAGTAGTATCATATGATTAAGGCACCTTACTATTTTATCCCATACTGCAAGGTATCTGAGCAAATGCAAGATGATAGTATGCGGTGTTGTTTCAAATGCCTTGCATTGAACGATTCAGTTTATAAAGTTGCGCTTGAAATGTACTAGGTCATGTGCAATGTGTTATGTCGATGAGCATATCCTACTTGCATCCGGCGACCCTTTTCTTTGAAAATCTCTGCACATATATCAGTTCGAATACTCAGTTAACTGCGGAAAGTATTCGTATATATTAGACACCCATAAACAACTTATAAAACATGTTAACTAATTGTAGTTATTCGAGATTAACCAATCTCCGTTTATGGGGATAAGAACGGTCCGCCCTATCACAAACTAATCCGAAATCTGCTGCTCTTCCTCTAGCCATGGGTTGAAAACTCAGTAGTTTCTCGGTAGTTTCCTTTACTAATAAGTGTTCAGTCCATCACTCAACACTGTGTTGAGGCTGTTAAAGCTTTCTACAGGTAGCTTTGAACTGCACTAGGGCTGAAGTGTCTGGGTTGAGTGGCTGCGGATGTTGATAAATGTCCTTCCAAAAGGATTACACCCGATCATGGTTGGAATATTATAATACTCGGAAGTTTTTGAGTTAAGCGAGACGGTTTCTGCATCCACTTGCATTCGTCAAAGCAGCCTGGTTTGTGGTTAGTAGTATGGTCACGATGGTCACGACCTACTTTAGTGTCTATTCGCCGCACAGTGGGCGAGAGAGGCCTGTTGCCGTCGTGTAGGTAATCACGAAATCAATGACTGGATCTTTTTCAATTTCGGAAAAAATTGTTGGAAAACTCCTCATTTGGAAATATGTAAGACGCAAAAGGATAAAATGCTCTGGTGAATTTTACTAGTTCGGATTTCCATTATCTAAAATGATTCGAAATCTATGAAAGAACGAAAAAAATTAGAATGAACAACTAAAATATTGTAATGAATTAAAGAATTACATGTCTTAAACAAATTTATTTTTAACAATACTTCACTAACACAATTAATTTACATACACCACTTAGCAACTAACGCTTAATTTATCTTCACTGTTTGTTAATCTTTCTTTAAATGCACGATTCACTTTCTAGCTACATACTCCCTCTCTGAGCAAGGACCCGACCTTTTATACTGGTGACGAACATTCCAGAGACATCTAGCGGTTTCGGTACTAATCCATTATTTTCGCTGCGGTTCGTCGATCGCATTCCTCCCGCGTGAGTCATATGTTTGGGGTTTGAGATAACGGTCAGGGTCGGCTTCAGATTCATTACAATATCAATTATATATAAGCAGTAAAATGTGAAACTAAAACGTGAAATGAAAATACAATTAAACGAATAAAATAAAATAATCAAGGTGAAAGATGGAAAAGACCACATAGTAAAAAGAAATGAAAAAGAATAACAAATTAAAATAAGCAAAAAAAATCAAATAATAAAAAAATTGAGAGATTGGGATAAAAAAATTTAAAAGACTTCAAATCAATTTACTTCACGACGTTTCGATTGTGAGTATCCACAATCCCCAAAGATGAGCGGTGAAATTCATAACTAAATAAATTCGAAGTTTCAAAATAAGTAGATTCATCAAAATAAAAAAAATGGCAAATTTTTAATAACGAAAAAAATGTATTCTTTCGCTGCGATTTAAAAATAATATTAGCGTTTCTTCCCAAAATTGAAATCGTAATGAAGCTATTCGAAATAATAGCTAGAGGTTAAAACTGTCATAGGTTGTGTCAGTAGAAAGTAGAGAAATGAAACTTTCTATGTTTTTTTTACCACTTTTATTTGTAACTAACGTAACTGCAGTTTTGTTCTATAAGGACATTTTCAAACTAATGCGAATAAGAAGTTTATTGTACGATAAACAAGCCTCATGATAATTGCGATAAGCCTCATCAAAAATAACAATCGCTTTGCATTTCTCATGTAACGCACGTGGTGCAACCATGTACAACTATTGTTTGAAGATGAATAGCAAGCACAACTAACAGCTAGAATACACTGACTCGCACTCTCCGTGATATCAGTTTCTTGTATTGACCATTTCATCCTCAAACATCCAAAAACACCTTCAAAAACGTGCAGTTTATATCTACGCAAATGACAAATACGACTCACTTGACGTCTGAACCAAAACCAGTATAATACAGGGCCGAATTTTTAATTTTAGGGTGATTGCGCTACGTTGATTGTCGTTATTCTTAAACAATCATAACTCTTGAATTGATGTGGCAAATTTATATTCCTTTGCACGGTTGAATAGAGAATAAAACCCCCTATCAAATGAGCTATCACTTACCACCCCATGCTATTTAAATCTTTCGAAAGGGTTGCTCCCCTTCCAGTAAGTGATGGAATTAGGGGTAAACTGTTTATACGCAAATGTACATTGTAGAAACAGTCCAGTAACGAGTTTGATAGGAGAGTAACACTTATGATGCGCACTGTATAAGCGGCTAGTAGATTAAGTGGGTAATAAGTAGTGTCCTACCGAAAGTTCGGTTTCGAGAAACCGAAACTGTATTCGGGAGTTCTCGGAGTTCGGCGCTTTGAATTTCATACAAGCGACGAAGACATTTTGCCGCGTCCACGTGCTTAATCATGTCGTGACTTACTTTGTGATGTACTTTGTTTATTACATAAATATCAGGTACCTATTAACTGTGATATTAGGTAACAACTTAAATAAGTAATTTTATGTTTAATAGTTTTGAAAAACAAATAATAACATTCAAAAGAAGAAT
The DNA here is from genome assembly GCA_015342065.1 of Leptinotarsa undecemlineata. Classification (NCBI taxonomy): domain Eukaryota; kingdom Metazoa; phylum Arthropoda; class Insecta; order Coleoptera; family Chrysomelidae; genus Leptinotarsa; species Leptinotarsa undecemlineata. The sequence goes on along the minus strand of WOGP01001453.1, from coordinate 14,127 downwards.
CTACACCTACTCAAATAAACACCTCCCCTATTATAAGTATTTTTAAGGTGCAATTATTATTTTTTTCTTAAATAAGGGGTTGTTATGTTGATTTGTTAATTATCAATAAGTACAAATGTTGAAGACTGCATAATGTGATTTGAAGATAAAAAATAAAGACTGACTGATTATAATAACGTTTTCTTTATTGTTCTCTCAAAATAGTATTCTTGTAAGGAAGTTTCACCGAAACTGAGACCGTTGCCGAAATTCGGTTTCGGTCGTGAAAACCAGTTTTGGTCGGATACTAGTAATAAGTGAATGTTGGCGGATGTCACCAGGATTCCATGAACCCAAATATTGAATACAATTATAGTAACAGACAGTCTAGTGAGAAGCAAAATTTTAACTTGATGAATTTTTAGTTTGGTTTTAGTGTTTGATAATTACGTTTGAACATATTGGATATGGTTACATTTCTTTGCAAGCCAAACTTATATATCTTTTTTTTTAATCAATACCTGAGAATAAAATAAAGTTTGAAATGTCAACTTTATTTCTACTAGGGTTACTGCCCAAGGCCTTTTCAAGACCGAGGCATTTGGCAGTTGCGTGCCACCCTCAAAGGCCGCCACTGTAAATGACAAAACCACAACACGTGTGTTTTTATCAATTACAGTGTCAACAACAGTTTTTTTTAGAAGTGTTTAATAATAAGATGATGGATATATTCGAAGTATATAAGTAGACTCGTGGTTGTTGTCCCAAACTCTATATTGGTCAAACGGAGAGATCCTTTTCCCACAGAATAAATGAGCACATTAAAATTTTCTTGAATGTGAAAACTAACTCCACATTGGTAAATCATCTTTTGGCAGATGGATATGCGTTCAATCACGACTATGACGTTTTACATTTGGGAGGGAAAGGTTCAAAACTCAATTTTTCGACATAATTACAACGATCAAATGAAATCGATTAATCCTCTTTTGTTTTATTTATTTTCTGGATGTCTCAATTTGTAATTGCTTGACCATTCAGAGTGAGGTGATACGTGAACCTAGAGAGTTCCGGTTTTGTAAACTGTTTAGTGAAAATCTCATAATAAAGTGTTACTCAAATACTTGATACTTCAGTATTCTATCATATCGCAATTTGGCAATGAAAATAATCAATACACATTGTAATTTTCAGTGTTACACAAAAATCACGTAACCAAATGAGTATGTATCTCCCTCGAAAACAAACTAGTAATGAAATCGTAAATACCAATCAGATATCGGTCAATTATCATAACTAGTAACTAATTACGCATCGGCCGCAAAATTCTGGCAAAGTTATGGCGAACAAATAAACTCGGCGATGCCCTTTTTCGCAACAATATCAGCGATTGCGATGTAAGTCATGCGCCAGCTCTTGGCTCGCCCCCAAAACTCTAGTGAAGGCTCTCGAGGGTAGCTGCAGTACAGGGGGAGCGCTCGGGGGCTGCAGACCTCTCCGCAACCCTTGCGAGTCGATCAATGTGCCTCTCCTCTCATTTGTTTGCAATTTCACGAATCCAAACAGGATATTAGTTCCAGGCCAGACAATTGAATCACGACCGTAACGAGTTACTGATCTTTCTGCTCGTTCTTACGAGGTAAGAGTTTCTAATTCTTGTGATAATTATTGAGATATCTGGATAGTTAATTGGGGAAATTCATATTCCAGTTTTTCTACAGAATTAGTTACGTTGCGAATGATTTCATGAAGCTTCGTGGATCATTATTCTGTCCTAGTAGAATGAGTGTTTCATTGAGTAAGGTTTATTTCATACCGGGTGACAAGAGACACTGTGTAGTCTCTAGTGTAGATTTTTGAAATACGGGACTATCAGAGTTGTGGGGTTTCATATATCAAGTGCAAATTGAATTCGATTCACTATTAACCGGTTGTGCGTATTAAATACAATTACCTTTATTACGTCTAATGAGACCACAGTGAAAATATTTTTTTATATTCAAAGACTGATTCCGTTATTTTGATATTTTTTGGAACTATAACATTGATTTGATAAGATAGAGTATGTTAATTGAAGAATCACTATAAGGCGTTTCCTGAATTAGAAAGAGTGGACTTCTGTAAAGTGGATTCACGCTCTCATGCAATATTTCATCAAATCTTGTTTTACTTGGATATGCATCCCAAAACTAAACACATTTTCTCATTTGTATCGGTTTGGTAATTTTTGTGAAAAACTCACTTCTGGTACCAACAGTGTAACACTTACTCCAGATAAGGAGAACATGATTTCATATTTCTGTGATATGTTGAAAAATCTGGAAAATATGAAAATTGTAATGGAAAATTGTATACAAGTGTATTAAGGGCAAACTTTTTAGTTCACCCCGATAAGTTACTGCGTAAATTCAAAGTATTTTTCACAAATGTTTTCTATTTAACAGTAACTTGTCATATTCAATAATTTCGCTATCAAAAAAAGAGCTGAGAACAATACTTGTCTTAAGGTTTCGGAGGCCAAAATCTGCCTCAGTCTTCACAAATGAACAAAATTCAAGTCTGTACGCGGCTCTTCCTTTGCTGACGGATGTCAAAGGAGTTTTGAACTTTTAATTATGTCAATGTTGTTGATTGATTCCTGAAACATTCGATGTATTACAAGGTGTTTTGCAAGTATGATCCATTTCTAAGGATCTGTTCGAAATACACTTCTTTCCAGATATGAGAATATACGTTGTTTCTTTTAATTAACGTCTGCAATCAATCTCGTCTTGTTCCAATCAACAAGATGTTCACTGTCTGATTTCAAAATGTAATTTTGATCCTGTTAATTGTATACTTCTGATGTAATCTCGATGTTCATTCTCACGCACTTTTAATGGTCTCGAAGTTTCACGAAAATAATTTTTACCACAAGAACAAGGTATCTGATAAATGCAATTTTCTGTTTTTTTTACTGTGTTGTTGGCTTTTGTATGTGTGAGTATATATCTCAGTGTATTTTTTGTTTTGTAAGAAGTTCCTACATCAGATCTATTTTCAATTCGTCTTTCTTTTCAGATAGTCCTGGAATGTAAGGTATAACGTGTTTGTGAAGGGTGTCAGTGGATGTTTAGTCGGTAATTGTTGAGTTGGACTTGATAAATTTGTGATGCTGTTTGTAGGGTCATTTGGTTTTCAATTGCGTTCTCTTTCAGAATATATTTTCTTAATGATACTTAATTTCAGCGGAATTGCATATCGTTTTTGCTCTGTTGTAAAGACAATTCATTAAACCTTTTCTACCACTCGCATGATTACTGATGTGTAGTGTAGATATATGTTGAATGCAGGGCCGTAGCGAAAAAAAAATCAGGGGGGGGAGGGAATCCAAATTTTCCCAACCCCAGTAAAATTTCTCAAGTTTCGAAAAAATTAAAGCAGAGGAATAAGTAATTACTATAATAAATTGATTTTCTTACTTAGCTATCCAAAGATTAGCTGAATGATTATGCCCGGTAGGGTATCTATCCACCAACAAAAATAAATGTTGGTTATTATAAAAATAATAATGAGAATTATTCTACTTTGGACCAAGGTCCGAACACTTGAATAATATTGTGCTTATTGTTTTCTACTATTATTTTTTCTATCTTCACGGCCCGAAATTTACCAACTGTTTCAAGCCGAAAAAACAGAGAAAATTTGGTAATTTTGTAAAATTCTCACTTCAAAATTTGTGGACAGTTCAGGGCTGTTCTCTTACTTGGGAGAATTTAAATTGAGTTTTCAAACAACTCAAAATTTCAAAGTATGGGATTTCCAAGTTATGCATGTTGGGAAATCCCAACCTTCTCCTGGTTTTTTGCCTTTTCTTATTACCTTTCCCTTTATTTTCTTTCATTTTTATTCTTTTTGTTACTATTAATTTTTCTATCTTCACTGCCCAAAATTTTCCAACTATTTCCCAAGTCGAAAAGTAGAGGGGGAGGCTCACTCTATATCCCCCTCATGGCGACGGCCCTAGTTGAATGTGTTTTCATCCCATAAACAGTTGTATCGAGTTGACCTAATGACCTCCACAACATTAAATCAAGGAAAAGGAGTTGGCCATCTTGTTCAATCTTTATTGTGAACTTCATTGTCCAAAGAAGATCGATAAGAAACTGATTTTCCTCCATGAAAAATGACCTTCGTTCAATATTGAGAATGTTACGTGAGTGATATCGAGTTATCTGACTGACATATTGAAACTTTTCATTTTTCGAGTCCAAGTTTTATAGTGAAAATCCCAAAAGATTAAATTGTTTTGCTGGCAATTTTTTCAAGTAGCAACACACCTTCATTTATAATGATACATTTCTCCAATATTTACGGTTTTATCATACTGGTGGTTTTCTACAACAATAATTATGCAGATAGAATTTCTACAGTTCTGTGTAAGACAGAGTTTTTCTGATATCTAAATTACAAATAATGATGACAAAATAATAATAATCTTGAATCGAGTACGATTTTTGACAGTATACTGCAAAAATTCAAAAATCCAGCTCCGATACCAATACAATTTGAGAGAATACTTTGCCCAATCATCAGAAATGTAATCTTTTATGATGAACATTAAATTTTTGCTAAGAGTCAGTGTATCGACGATTGATAGATGAATGATGATAAGATTGATAGAATATTTCACTATCCAAGATGATAATTATTATCATGGATAGTTTAATTAGTTTTCATTAAGAAACGGGTCATGATAGAATATTTAAAATAGACAAGGTTTATTTTTTTTTCTTGATCAGTGTTTCTTCTACCGATTGTTCTATTCTGAAAAGTCCATCAAAGGCCCATGAACTGGGTCCTGAGGTAGACCGCTGTTGTGATGATTCTTCTGTCTCAAGGAATATTCCTCTATCTGAGGAGAATAATATAGTTACTTTTCCTGATTAGATATTCGTCGATTTCTCTGTTAATCGAGATGTTTGTATAAATCCAGTTTATATTCCAGCTCATTTGTATTTGCCGGTATCCTTTGAAGAGTAAAAAGTAGATGAAAAGTAGCTACTTTCTGCAGAGTTTACTATTATTCATCTTTGTTCCTTGGCTAGCTTTCACTACTGAATATGTTCCTGATATAGAGAGTGATGTTGACGTAAATCCCAACTGCTTTGGATATACCTCAACCATACTTTTAAGTTTGCGTTTAATCCTGCCGATGTCCCAGTAAAACACGTTTTTCATTGAGAAGGGATTATTTCATACCGAGGTCATACCAAGTGATAATATATATGGTATATTCTTTGGTGCAGATTTTTTAAATAAGAGGCAATCTGAGTTCATTACTTTCAATATGTTAATCGATTGTGCGTTTCAAATGAAATTACCACTGTTATGTCTATTGAGAGGTCATATACAGCGACAACGTTTTTTATATTCACAATCTGATAATTTTGGCTGAAATTCCATTATTTCGTTTAGACGCTTCAGAAATCGATGATTCTACAATGTGTAGATTCGAAAATCCCATCAGGACTTCTTACACTTTCTTGTTTGAAATAATCTGAAATGAATCTATTTCACATTTTTCATGGAAAATTTTCACTGAGTTTCAACAGTTTGACAGTCACCACAGATTGAGAGAAAGCGATTTTGTATTTCTACAACATCGTTTATGTTGTGTTAGGAATCACATGTTAAAAGGTAGGACCTCGTTAGTTCTTAGCTCGCCCAAGTTTCGTCTTCTGAGGGTTGTCGTTCGTAGGGGTGCGCTAGCTGGTTAACTGAAAAAACATATTTTAAAACATATTTTTTTAAACACATGATATAATAGGATGTCAATCTTTTAGAAGTCAGTTTACCTCCAAGGAACAAAAGTTTCATTTTTGTTATTTCCAATTTCAAATTTGAATGAGGAACGACTCTTCTTCTCTTTAATGATGATTTTCTTAAGTTTTCAAGAATTTTTTCAAAAAAGACTACATTAAATGTCTGCTGAAAGATACTTTTTCCACAATATCAGATATCATTTATGAAATGTTTCTGGTTAGAATTGATGATGTTGATCGGAAAGGAATCGCTTCTTTCTCCTAACTCATTTTTGGCCAATCAATGAAAATGTACAATCAACTTCCTTTTGATAAGTCATAAAACATTTTTGTAATGACTATTCCTCATTCAGTATATCTTATGCGATATTTCCACTTGAAAGTTTATAAAAACGATAGCATCTTCAGGCGTCAAAATATTGTTCAAACCAATTCTATGTCACGCTTCTATAGTAATTTGAATCGTTATGAATATTGATACCCACCAAATTTCTACATGGTAAATTCATTACCTGAACTATTTAGCTATCCGGCCTACTCTCCACATTTTTCTGGAAAGACAGGGTAGATGGACTGCATACAGACTTGTGCACATGGCCAATTGCACCAATAAATTAAATGCAGGGTGCAACAGACTGTTGGTTGACACTGGAAGTCACAGCATTCTGGAAATGATCTCTGACTTTATGCCTCCAACTGTCAACTACGAACTGCCTTATAAAGTACTATTCCCGAGTAGAGAGGACTGGATTCTGCAGGAGAAGGAAATATTAAGAGCAGATAGTTGTTGGTTTACAGATGGATCAAAAATACCTGCCGGTTCTGGTGCAGGTGTTTTTAATCGCAGACTCGGGACAGATATATCTATCTGCCTAGGAACTTATGCGACTGTATTTCAAGCGGAAATTCACGCTATTGAATTGTGTGCGTTGGAAGCTCTTGGCTCTGACAGAGCAACGTCTAAATTGGTAGCAAATTACCAAAAACCACTCTCCTCGATAGGGAGACTTTACAAATTGTCTCTGGTCTGAACTCCCGGCCATACTGGCCTGGAAGGTAATGCAGCTGATGAGTCTCTTGCAAAAGAGGGTGCTGCAAGCGGCTTCATTGGGCCAGAACCTGTCATTGGCATCGCTTTAGGCTTTGCCAAACAAACATGAAACCTGGAAGGCAAGAAGATTTATGGACTTCTGGCAAACTCTTCCAGGATTAGCTCACTCCATGGTCTTTATCCACCGTTCGAAGTTTGATATCAAACAGTTGTTGGACTACAGTAGGGATGAACTACGATGTCTAACAGGCCTTTTTGCAGGTCACTGTCGTTTGAATCATCATATGCAGAGTCTTAGACTGTTGGAAGACAGTGTGTGTCGCCTCTGTTTGGAAAATGATGAAACAGCAGAGCATATACTTTGTGCCTGCCCGGCTGGGGACTGAATCAGGTCCTTAGAGTTCGGCAAATCCGCACTCTTACCATCTGACCTGAAAGACCACTCACCATATAAACTAATCGGCTTCGTTAAGAAGCTGGGTTTATTTGGCCAAGTGTGAATAGGTTTGAGCCATAATAAACCCTTGCAGGTTGCGGTGAAGGGTCGAATAGACCCACTCACTTTAGACCTAACCTAACCCATCTGGGAAGAACTCATAAGACGGAGACTGATAAATAACAACTTTTACCTGAGCTATCTGTCCTGATTACCAATTTCTTCGAGGCAAACTAAATTCAATGAAGGTAAACATCTATTGATTTCAAAACATTCCAAAAGGGTGAGTTTTGAACTTTTCTCTTCCAAATGTAATACGTCGTAATCGCGATTCAACTCGTGCCCCTCTGTCCAAAAGATTATTCGCATTAGCTGATTTGGTATTTCCATTCAAAATACTACATTCAATTCTCTTTTATTCTTTTGGATGAAGTCCTTCTAGTTTTTTCGATATAAAATTTTGAACAAGAAGCACGAGTCAACTTGTATACTCCTGATAGTCCTGATCTATCCGACACTAAGTTTTTTCTTCATTGTTTTCTTTTGATTCGGCTGTTAGTTGATTTCGATGAATTTACCCAAATTATTATTTGTTATGTAGGCTACGTTCAATTCTTTGCCTTTTAAAAAACGAGCGCTATTTGAAACACAGTGCCTTGGTATTAGTTTAAAACTTTCATGCTTTACTGATATGCTGGAGTGTGGTGATGATAATAAGCCGATACTATCAAACCTATCATCGTGACATTCTCTTCTTGTTTTACTTCAAGAAGTAATATTATTCAAGAAAAAGGATCATCGACCGTACATTCTGGAACATTCTAGAAACGCAGTTTCAGGTTTCAATGTAATGTTCACTTCACCAGAAGTGTATCTATCTATCATGAACATTGCCTTATTTACAATTTACCGTGAAATTGACAGTTAATCCTATTGAATACGAATAGGATAAATCAGTAAAGTTCAGGGATTAATTTAGATCTCGATGACTCCAAGTTAGAGAAATACGCATCGTGAAGAGTGTTACAGTTGCGGTATGTGAAAAAGGTGGTTTTGTGATATTATTTATTCTAACATAATCAAACACAATGAAAGTTGTCATAAAAAAAGGAAAACACTTCAGAATATGAATAAACAAAAATATTATGTTTTCATATAGTTAGGACGTGATCGTTATGAATAACATTGAACCGTGATATCAATTTCCGTAAACTAATCTAATTAGTGAGTGGACAACTGCAGTACATTGTTAACCTTTGTGATAGAAGGTCATCTCAGAAGTTATCTTTTTCAACGGCCATTTTTTATATTTCGACACGGAATATGACTAGTCTTCTTGCTTAACCTTTGAAAGACCATATTCGCCTATAATTCAGAATAGTCATAGTCGAGGAACTTATAGTAGTTTGGCAACTCTTTTAGCTTGTTTTATCGAAACATTATTCTTTGGCTGATATGTCACTTTCTTCCAAGTCTCCGGCAAACACTGCGGCGATACGAGCTTATTGCATTCTAATGGTGTATTATATCAGTTCGGACTTCCATTGTCTAATATAATATAAATTGATTTGAAATCCCTGAAAAAATAATGAGAAATAACGAAAAAACAATTTTACTAAACCCAAAAAACTGAAATTACTAGAAATTAACATACAAGCTACAAACAAAAAATAAAAAATTGAAATATTAATAAAAGCTGAAAAATTAAAATATTATTAATAGAAATGAAAAATAAAAATAAAGATAAAAAGATTCCAAAGCAAGTTACGTCATGACGTTTCGATTGTTAGTATCCATAATCGTCTTCGGGTGATAACTGGACTTATTCCTCCGAAATCTGACTTTTTATAAGTCATTCAGTTGCTTTCATTTTTCACCTATCCCCTATGTGCTTCATGAAGCACATCAACGACGTAAGTCCTTCCATCACTTTCACAATTTAGAAAGAAGCCCACAACGAATTGCCTTTCTTAGACGTATTGGTGAAGAGGACCGACACTAAATGGGAAAAATCTGTATATCGAAAACCCACTCACACAGGACAATATCTGAATCACAAATGTAACCACCATCAATCGACTACGAGAGGAATCATCGAAACTCTACTAGACTGTGCTTTCGAGCTCTGTAATGCAGAGGAATGTCTCGAAAAACAAGTAGGCATCATCAAGAATGACCTTCAACGAAATGGTTATTCCAGAGTGATGGTAGAACAGGTTTAAGCTAGAAGACAGTAAGGAAGAGAGGCCGTCACAATCAGTACTTGTACTTCCCTACATCAAAGGATTATCGGAAAGGATAAGAAGGGTTGGGCCCAAGTATCAGGACCTGTTTTAGATCTGAGAACACTAACCGTAGCAGCCTCACAAAAATCAGGCCACCAAACGCGGACTGCGATTCCAAGAATTGCATTTACCGGATACCCTGCGAATGCGGGGAATCATACATCAGTGAAACTAAGAGGCCTTTGAAAGTTCGCATTGCTGAGCACAAGAAACATACACACAGCGAGGAGAAAATGGCAAATCCGGATTAGCAGAGCATGTTTGGACTCATCAACATAATATCAAATGGGCTCAAGCTGAAATCATCCACAAAGAGAAACACCGGTTTAGGGGAAAATTCAAGGAAGCCGCGTATATGTTGTCTAACAACGCATTTAGTCAAGCTAGTGTAGAGATACGTACCATATGGAAACCGCTTATCAAGCGGGAAACGACAAACTCCCGCCAAACGGTCATCTCCCGCCAAAACCAATGAAGCGGAAAGAGAAAAGAAAGGATAGGTGAAAGTTGAAAGATGAAAGGTGAAAGCACCCTAATGACCTATAAATAGACAGATCTCGGAGGAATAAGTCCAGTTATCACCCGAAGACGATTGTGGATACTAACAATCGAAACGTCGTGACGAAACTTGGTTTGGAATCTTTTAATCTTTATTTTTTCATTTCTGTTAATAATATTTTTATTTTTCAGTTTTTAATAATATTTCAATTTTTATTTCTTGTTTGTAGCTTGTAAGTTAATTCCTTGTAATTTCAGATTTTTGTGTTTAGTAAAATGGTTATTTCGTTTATTCTTTTTATTTTTTCCAGGGATTTCAAATCAATTCCATTAGACAATGGAAGTCCGAACTGATGTAATACAAAACTATCTTTAGCATTAATATATTCAAAAATAAGCTTAAAGCTTGGATGTCAGGTTTGCCTAGATCAGAGATACACCAATATGTTGATGTGAAAAATACATATTACTACAATGTATAAATTTCTGTGGAAGATGTGTGTGATTAGAGTTATGTAATCTGTAGGTCAACTTCATTGTTTTTTTCAATTTAAAAAAAATAGGGTATTTGTTTGACTGATGTGTGAGTGATGTTCGATGTAATGAACCTATTGCGATTGTTTCAGTACAGGTATAACCTAAATGTTTCATTCATATTAACTATATGTAATATTGATGTTATATCTGTATATAATTTTTCTAGTATTTTTTTTGTTCATGCTAAATGTTTCTATTTATATTGACTATATATGATTTTAATGTATTATCTGTATACAATTTTTTTAGTATTTTTTTGTTCATACCGAAAGAAACATTATTTTTTATATTTCATTCATTATAATCTATTGTATATTGAAATTGTATAGCCTCCGCACAGGTTTATCCTTCTGTGGGAACTATATTTATTTGTCGTTAACTAAGTGTATGAAAGTGTAAAAATGATTTACATTCTTCGAGAAAGAATTGAAATGATTATAATTTGTCGAGAAGTTAGAAAGGGACCACGAATCGCGGCATATCTTTTTAACGAAATACATCCAAATTGTAATGTAAGTCACCGGTATGTGCTTGATTTGGTGAATAAGTTGAGAGTACTGCATGAAGTTTTGGGCTGCTTAGCCCAAGAGCGCCTTACGATCAGTATCAGAACAGACGGGAATGTCATGCGAGAGAGTAAGAAATGCACTAAAAATGCATAATTTTCATCCTTATAAAATTCAGATTCTTCAAGAGCTCCACGAAGATGATTATGATAGAAGAATAGAATTTTGTGATATCATGTCTCATTAAGTCAATAACATCCCTAATCTTGTGTTAAACATCTGATGAGGGCTAATTTTTTTCTGAATGGCAATGATAATAGACAAAATTGTCGCTAGTTTCATCTAATGTCAAAGACGAAAGTCTTAATTATACACCACCCTAAAATAAAATCAAATAATAATATTATTTTATTAATTAGAGAATCCTACTCATGAAAACAACGCTGTTGTACAAGTGCTAGACTCGTGCTGCCAAAGTAATACTTTGTGAGTTTTCTGAGGCAGCTGATTGAAGGAAAAAACCATTTCAACTCTTCAGATACCTACTGCTTTTCAAATAACTGATTCAGTGATATTGTTACGTCGAGTTTATATTTGTACATTGAAGAATCATCTAATGTTGAACGACCCCAACTATCCTACCTGTAACAAATGATCAAGAAAAAGAGATTTTCAATCCTCCAGCTCTTGAGCTGAGTTTACGGAGCTTACAGATGAAAAGACCGCAACTGTTCTTTTTGTAATATTGGATCAAGAGGAGGAGCTACCGAGTTCTCCAATAATTGAGCGAACCTCAGTAAACCTACCATGCCCCAAATTCCTGAGCAGAAACTGCAGAACCTGCATTAGGAGAGGAAAAAATCTAATCCCGAGCAGGTCCACAGAGGAGGTCGAGTATACGACCCCTACTGTCTTCCATATATCAAAGGATAAAGAAAAAGAGCTTTTCATTCCTCCAGATCTTGAGCTGTGTTTACAGAGTTTACAGATGAAACTACCTCAACTGTCCTTTTTGTAACATCGGTTCCAGAGAAGAAACTTCTCTTTTCCAAGTATTTACTGAACCTCAGTAAACCTGCCTTGCCCCAAATTCCTGAGCAGAAGAAGCAGAATCTGCATCAGGAGCGAAAACAATCTCCTCCTGAGCAGGTCCTGCAAATAACCTGAGTCTACAGAGGAAGTGGGCGTCAAGTAAACAACCACGACTGTCCTTTCTACTAACTGATGATCAAAAAGGAGCTTCTGAGCTTTTTTGTTCTCCAGCTTTTGAGGTAACTGTACAGAGAAGATAGAGATTGATCGAACGACCATAACTGTTTTCCACCTCTTTTGAGCAAATGAAGAAAAAATGTAACATAGTCTGAAACATTGTACAAACACTGTCTGCCGTTTCGCTAACCAACTTAACATCATTGGGAGATAATAAAACGGGTGATATTATGAGTCACAATCAATTCTGAAACGTTCAAGAGGGCTGCGAGGTCTGCAAGGGTCTGCGAGGTCTGCAAGGGTCTGCGACGTATAGCTGAAAGAAAATGAAGAGCTACTTATCGGGTGAAAGGCAACAAGTAATAGAAAATGAGTGTATAATTCATGAAAAAAATATTGAATATGGTGTCCAGCAGGTTACCATCTTGGTCCTCTGCTATTCTTCCTCTAGATAGATCAATGATCTCAACGTAAACATATCTGGGAAAATAATTAACTCTGCTGTAGATTCTTCATTTTAGAACAACAAAGCTGGATCCTAGAACAACCAGAAAGACATACGATTTCCATCATTAATAGCGACGAGTGATGCAACACTATTGTTTTTGTTATTGAAAATTAATAAAACTTGTACTTTTTCACTTAAATTTTGTCTGACCTGATATTTTGTTCCGTTCAAAAGTTAAGGCGGGGGGCTATTCACGTTAGCACTTTATAGGGGTTTTGCGTGTATTAAATGACTTTGAAGTCCCAAAGAGCATCAAAGATAAATGCGAAAAATGAAAAGGCGGTTCCAGGGGTGGAATTTGGCAATATCCACTGGTAGGCATCGGCGCTAAATATGTTACTTTGTATATTTAAGAAGAGTGCACCCTGTGTTTAAAACTTCTAGACAAACTGTCGGCTTGGTTTATCGCTAAAAATATTCTACTCCTTGCCAGTCTTATATACAACAATACTGGTTTTAGTACATTTTGATCTCCCCGTACACTACCACGATTACCCCGTGTCTAGAGTGGCGCCACAGCTTTATGCTACTCGCCTGCGGTAAAAGCGCCATAAATAAACTGGTCTTACAATAAAAGGGGACCCGTCAAATAAAACGACCGCAGTCGAACTTCGCTATTGGTCCGTCTCGCTGCGCAACCACGCCTTGTTCGCGGTGATCAAAACGCTATCTATATCCAAGCCTCTATCAAATGTACAACTACCCCATGAAATTTAACCCGTGGGTGGATGACAGCTAAAGATCGGTCAGGGGTCCTTCTTGAATGTTTTTACTATGCAAAACGTTCACCGCCAATATCTGTTGGTGTTACTGACAGCTGAACTAGATACAAGAAAATAATTATAATATTCTGATTCAGGGCCTGCCCTAACCATCCAGGCTCTATTGTCGAGTCATTTGGTACCTTTTGTTATACAGGGTGAATCACGAAAAACGGGGCTGTTCCTGGAATCACCTTTTTTTTCATTACATTTCTGAATTCATTGATGAATTTTGAGAATAGCGGAGAGGAGGGCAAGTTGTTACAGGGGCAAGTTGTTTCAGGGGCAAGTTATTACACAATCATTTCAAAACGCAGCAAGTATAAGCGCTCTGCCTACCCGCGATCTGTGAACAGATACTCATACTCAATCAAGGCATCCGTCGTCGTGTTATTACGTAAAATGTGCCCCCACAGGGGGCATGTTGTTACAATTTACAATTTGAGTTATACTGGTAATTACGAATTGCTGAATATATATATTTTTTTTAATTAAAATCAGCATCAGTTGTGTAAATGTATCTACTACCCTATTCCGATTTTAATTTTCATAT
>WOGP01001452.1:0-19049 GCA_015342065.1 Leptinotarsa undecemlineata | reverse complement strand
GGTTGCAAACTCAATTATTTAGAATCTTTAGAAATATACAAGCATAAACAATGCGGTTGCTACCTGTTAAATGATCAAATCGATTTAATTTACTCTCTGGTTTTCAAATTGGCACGTCCACATTGTGAACTGTAAATTCAGGTACTCAATCAAGTACCTGAATGGTATATATTTGCGAATGTAATGAATCATTGTTAGTTTATTGTGTAAGTTTGAAAATGTTCATATAGAAGGAAACTGCAGAAAAGTTAGTTACAATTAAAAGTGGTGAAAAACATAGACATTTTCACTTCTCTTTTCATTAATATTTTATTTTGTGCAGTGATAACTTCCTGACGTGATTGACCATTCCTCGAAGCAAACACCATGATGCATACGGCTCTACACTTGATGGTAATACACCATCAGTATTTGAGAATATATGTGTAACTTGGACGAATTTTCCAGAGGATAGCACTGCGAATATAGCGCTGATACCAAGGAAGACAAATCGACCAATTTTTATAATGTTTCCTTGGATGACTTCACGACCCCGTCTATTCCTCTATGGATTATGAAAATCAACAAACCTCCCACTGTCATTAGAAATGCACTAATCTAGATTGTCATTTTCTAACGGAGCAATTTACCAAATCGTGCTGGAGAATCGCTACACGAGTTCACGACTTTTTCACGAATAATCGGTAGCTTTTCGTTGTTCAATAACTAATTTTCTTACGCTCCTTTCTAGGATCGAGATGCATGAACGCATTAGGCAGACAATGATGATGTAAATTATTGTATTTTACACGCTCCAGTAGATTGCAAGCCGTTTTTAAACTTTCTCGGAAGAGATTGGAGATCTTTCGACTATCGATATGACATAGAAATGAATACAAACTAGGTTCAATTGACTTTCCAAATATTGTTTAAAAAAATAGTCTGCTGAGGTGGCACTGGAACAAGTGATTGATTCAAAATTGTTGTTATTAACGGTTGAAAAAGAGAGTGATAGTGGGTTGAACATGATAAAATTCAACCGGACATTCTTGCAAATAAAAAGTCGAATGAAAGTCATTATTTTGAGAAGAAATGTAAGTTTTTGTGTTGTTTATTCTTTTCTCATCCATTTATCGATTCAAATTAAATAGGGTATATTTTTAGGAAAGATTTTTTTTGGGTAAAAAACTTTTGGCTTTCTACTTTGCTTTTAGTAATATCAAACATGTGCTTTTACGTGCTTTTAGGTTTTGTGATTTCCCGAGAAGACTGATTAACCAAAAGAAGAATCATGTATCATAAAATGTCTCACGAATCATGATGCCATAGTGTAGTATAAAGGAGACATGTGACATCAGTTACATTCACAAACTTTCGAATACAAATTTAGACTTTGTTGATCAAAAAATCTTGTCTTTATGGAATAGTTTTAACGGAGAAGTGGGATGGCCAGACTATTTTTTCGTTAGGTCCCATCAGTTTTAAATAAATTTAGACATTTTCTCAATAACTCATGTTCTCAACGAGATCTAGAATCCTTCGAAATCTTAAATTTTTCTTGAGGTTTGGAATTCACGAATTCATAAAAAAACATGATCAGGAGTATACAAGCTGACTTGTGGCTCTTGCCCAAAACTGCTCATTGGCTAAACAGGAAGAACGATTTCCCAAAGAATTGAAGAGCATAGAAGTAGTTTTGTGAATAAAATAACCCATTCCACATTTGCCAATCACCTTTTAGCAGAAGGACATGAGTTCAATCACGAAAATGACGTATTACAAGAGAAAAGTTTGAAAGTCAATCTTTTAGAATGTTTAGAAATCAATAGATTCAAAAATTCGGGCAATTTATTGAATGATCAATTAAAATTGAATAACTCCCTGTCACCGAATTTTTCAAATGTAGAAACTGGGACATAAGCTTAGCTAATTTAATTCATTACAACTCAGGTAAAACTCCACTTGAAATGTAGGTATTTAAAATTGTACAATTAGGTATATTAATAATTGAAAATGAAATTTACCAAAGCGTTGCAGAATAATATACAGGAGGATACATTGTACGAGATGAAGATGAACATGATGATTAATTGATCAATTGATTATAAAAAATTAAATTTTTTGAGCATTTAAAGTTATTTTCTTATAAATACAAGTATTCTACTTGAAAAACATACACTTATTTATTTGCATGCTATTTCCTGAGCTTTTTAAATAATTAAGTTCTATGATAAGAAAAATAAAAAAAAATATCTTTTTTGTCAGATTAGGCGTCTATATAATCGTCAGACTATGAGACAGCACTTCGAGAATATAAATATGAACAATATATATCTTAATCTGACGCGCTTGCATGTTTCGAAATGGCGAATTTTTTTTGCACATTATAATAATGGCCGCGAGTTTGCGTCAGATAGAAATCGTCAGATTATTGAATGAGAGCTTTTTTTTGTTGCACTTAACACCCCCTTATGAAATCTGACGCGCTCGATTAATTTTTTTTCTTTTCGCCTTTAACCCATATGTACAACCACATGCATCATGCAAACGATCAGATTAACATACGAACATTATTAAAAATACTTAGGACATTGATGCTATCAATATCTGATGCGCTCGAGTATGTCCATGCAACAGTATTTTTTTCACATATTTAAAATTCTATAGCCGCTTCCCCCACCGATGTATAGGTATACTATATCACATTTTTTCTTCCTATCATCTAAGCTTTGCAACCTAATATGTCTCTACGATGCTCCCCTAATACTAGAAAAACATCGAGATTTCAAGACAAAAGTCATTATTGTCATTATGTCATTATGTTTCATGAAACAACTAAAAAAGCATTAACTAGTTACATTCAATTCTGAATTTGAGTAGATCGATAAAATGTCGAATTCATTGAACAGTACAATATGCTCCTATATTACGATATTATCTTTAATACTTCAATGTGCCATTCGTGTCAACAGGAAAACTTATACATTAATGGGCTATTTTGTTTCGTTACGTATTATGTACCTCGATGACTTTGTTGAACACGAACATTGAGTCACAAGCGATCGTGATGAAAGTATATTGGGATCACACAAAAAA
The DNA here is from genome assembly GCA_015342065.1 of Leptinotarsa undecemlineata. Taxonomy (NCBI): domain Eukaryota; kingdom Metazoa; phylum Arthropoda; class Insecta; order Coleoptera; family Chrysomelidae; genus Leptinotarsa; species Leptinotarsa undecemlineata. Next base: position 15,974 of record WOGP01001452.1, on the reverse strand, counting down.
TCTTGAAAAACCATTATTCGAAAATGAGTTACAATAATCCACATTCGATACACTTTCTCGACTATACAAATATTTATAGGCCTCTAGGTTTTTCCATCGATTTATGTAGCCACTGTGATAACGAATTCAGCTATGTATTACAATTCATGCCCGTATTTGAAAAAATAAAGTTGGTGATGAAATCTAATGAACGAAACGTCGCATTGCAAATTGGTTTATATCAGATCATAACAAATATTAAACAGTATTGAAAGTTCATCTGTTTAATTTTATATCATTCGAAATCAAGGCGTTAGAGACAAAAAAACGAAATTCGACAATTATAGATTTTGGCGAATATTTTGAAAACAACCATAGAAATTCTTGATCTGAAAAGAAATTATTTTTCATTCCCACAATAGTAAATTTTTATCCATATTACTAAACCTTGTAGGTCTTACCGTATCATATTAGTATATTGAAATTTTATCATAATGTTTATACACCTACCTGTTATTTTATTTTATTATATAACTTCACTGAAAATTCATTATAATTCTTATAGACCTATTCAAAATTAATTTCATGTATGCATTATTGCTATAACGAAACAAGTACTTGTGTACTTATCGTTTTTTTACTGTCTTATTCATTTAATAATTATTTTGAAATGTATTTATATTTTGTATTGTGTACAGCTATCTGTTAAGTGAACAAAATTATTATTATTATCATTGCATTGTGTATTATTTATGATACTTTACTTGTTTATTTATATACACACGCATTCTCAAATTATTACAATTTTCACATTTCATAAATTTTTATATAATTTTTTGTATTTTGTCATTTTTTCTAAATGTTACATGCATGTTACATTCATATGTTTTTTTTGTACATAATACTATTCATACATATATGTCAATTTTTATGGGAAACAAGTACTTGGCTCATCCTAAAATCACTTAATTCATTCGTTCTATGTTGTAACTTATTTGTTTCTGTATTTGTATTTTTCTTTTGTGAATAAAGTTATATTATTATTATTAATAGTGGATCAGCTAAAAAAACGGCCTGTGTATATAGATATAGATGTTATCGAGTATATGATCAGAATAAAGAAGAATTCTAGGGGTGGGAAACGAAGAAGAGTACTTCATAACAATCAAGGCATAAACGCAAACGAGACTAGAATGGATTAACTTAAGTCTCTTTTGGGTTCGCCCAGTCATTTTTGTGAAGTACTCGTCTTGGTTCTATATAATTTGTCTTCAACCAAGGGTCGCCTAACGGGTACAAATGATGCCTTAGAGGCCGAAATGGGCAGTGGTTCTTGAATTGAAATCAGAAACACTCTACTCCCCAGGTCTCGTCATGGGTCTCCACGATGGTCTCAATGTGCCTACTCTCAAGCGTGGACTGTGGGTTCTCAGACTCTGGTCACGTATTTGTGTACCTGGACAGGCAGGGTTGTAAACGGAGGTGTGACTTACAGAAGCAAGGTGTGTTGTTTGATGCGTCTGCAGTAGTGATCTTCGTGAATGAGGTAATCTTTGTAAATTATCTTGTTTGTAGAGACACTTTCTCAATTTTGAAAGTTTCGCGAATTATTACAGCCTGGAGAGTTTTTTGAGTAAATGGTTTTGATATCTTCGAATCTTATTGTGTGGTCTGTCTCAAGATAACATCTGAAGAAGGATAAGTCTGGATCTGATTTACGGATAACTAGCCCATGTTCTTAGGCTCTGTTGGAGATTTTTCTGTTGATCTGGCCAATGTATGTTCTGGAGCAGGTGAAACATGCTATTCTGTATACGATTGAAAAATATATTCAAAATATGTTTTTCCGTTGACCAGCTGTCACACCCTAACGCAGGGTAAACTTCGGAAGTCGAAACTTGTGCGAGCTAATGACTAACGAGGTCTACCCTTTCAAAGTGTGATTCCTAACACGGACCTCATTGGTTATTGTGTTCTTAGGTGTTCGTAGAAAAGTGAAAATTTGTGTATTGGTTGTGAATGCTGCTTACTTTGTCAGTACTGGATGGATATAAGAAATAAACGCTTTTGAGTGGTCAATCTACTCATCGGGCAGTTTTGGCTGTGAGTGTATGGGTCTGTTGAAGTAGGGTGTGGATGAATGGGTTTTGGGGAAGGACAGATTTGAGGACGGCTAATTTCTCGTATCCATTGTGAACATCCAGCCAGAGAAAGGCCCGACAATGGTTTTGAATCGAGAATGTTCTCCACTAGTAACAAAATGTCACACGAATTGTACAAGAACAAGTTCCATCTAATAATTATTTCAGTTTTACGAGCGTTTCACGAATAAAATCTTTTATCGTCACTGAAAGTACCATTCAGCTTATCTGATAGGTTTTCTAAGCGCATATTGCTCTTGAATTTTATTTCGTTTCTCAGTTCACGGTGGATACCTCTGCGTAGGCTAGCGTTTCTAAAATTGCTCTCGGTTCGTTTCGTACATTATCTTGACGGTAATCAGCGGCAGACAGTAATAACTATATTTTACGAGAAAAAGGATTGTTTCATATAGTTTATTCACTTTGTAAATGTGCACGGCAGCAGTTAAACGTAGGCGATGCAGACTTAACAATAAAATATGGACAGATCATGTCATAACGTGGTGTGTCGAAGAAAGGAGAAAAATTAACGGCGCCCGAGACACTCCTCGGGAGAAAAACTTGCCGCAATAAAGCGAGTATGGAACGAACTCCTGTAAAATGTCACCAAGTGGGACCTTCACTAGCATTTGACAAAGAATTGTCATCTATACTGTGAGTCCAACATAATGGCTCGGAAAAGTCTGAAATTATGAGGGATATACAGTCGGTTGAATTAGAAAAAGTGTGCTCATTTAAAAAAATGTTTTGATGGTGTTCTAAAATTTAAGAGATTTCGAATGATTCCGGACATATTTGAAAAACGAGATTCGCAAATTCTGTTTGATTTTTTTAATTAAAACAAAATCAAAAGATCAAAACAATGTCCCATTGCTACTTTTTCAGCCGTACAAGAAAGCGTTTACAAATTATCAATTCATCGTTTCGTCTCCGAGAAACCATCACTAATTTCAATTTTTAATATGGACCGTAAAAGAGGATCACACCCCGTATGAGTTAGTAACCACTCCACTGATTAATCATGATAATTGTATGATTAGTAAATTTGAAAACGTGATTCAAATAAGCTCTATAATGGACAACATTTTCTTAGTTCAATAAACTATGTATCTCTAACGGTAGTCATGGTTTCGATTTTTCCATGCTGGCTCTCCGTACCTTGGACACATTGTATTTGATAATGATAATAATTTGGCTTCTTTTATATTTTTGGGTAAATTATTGTAAATAGACAGACCAAAATTGTAGGAGCATTTTCAGATACCTTCTATTTTGTGAATGAAATGTGGTAATTTTTTCGTGCATTTACGGAGTGAAAATCTCCCGTCAAAACGAATTTTTGTCTATTTTTAAAAATAAACAAGGATAATTCATAAATATAGACATGAGGGTCAAAATTCTAAAATGTTTAAAAAGGTCCCTACAGGAATGTGTACTTAGAACTCTAGCTATTATTCTTACTATTCGTTTCTGTATAGAAAAAACATTTTCTGCCAAAGTGGAATTTCCCCGTAAACATATTCCATACCTAATTCGTGACAACCTGTGCATGGTATAGATCCACTAGCTGAGGTATTTCCAGTACATGTTTGAGATTCCTGAACATGAAACATACAGAATTCAATATTTTCATTAGTTTTGTACAGTGATCTTGAAAATTGGTTTCATCTGTACTGTCAATGGATACATCAACACTCATCTTGATTCGTATAATGAATTCTGTTTAGAAAAATCTGTTTAAAATTTGTTTTTCCGTTAACCAGTTGTCGCACCCCTACGAACGACAACCCTCAGAAGTCGAAACTTGTGCGAGCTAAGGATTAACGAGGTTTTACCTTTTAACGTGTGATTCTTAACACAAATTCGTATAATTTCGGTTTTATGAGCGTTCAAATTCAGAAAATTTATATTGCACTAGTCCTGCATCAGATCGCTAGCTTTTTCTGTATCTTTTTGCATATTAAATTCGTTTTTTTGTGAAATTCTCAATGGCGTGTCGTCTTCATATATTGCCTTTCAAGAATTTATCTAGATCGTTAGAGTACAATATGAATAAAATAGGTCCCAGGATAGAACCTTGTGGTACACCAATATTAATGGCTTAACTCTTTGAATTGACGGAACCCTTTCAAAGTGGATGTTTGGGATACATACGTACTGATGACGGTGTTTCAAAAACGAGGAAATCCATTCTAATACATAATTATACAATTTCGATGTTAACTAATTATGATTGACACAGTCGAATGCCTTGCAGGTATACAGGAAGTCACAGCTGAAAGTAAAGACTCAACTACAACTTGATTGCAAAGAGAGAAAAAATTCAATATTGTTTCTGTTACATATTTAGGAAAACGCTTCATTTCTTAGCTTATTGGTAGAGGTGTGGCTTATCTATTTCTTAAGCAAACACTGTATTCTCATGAATTACGACTTTTCTCCCACTACTCATGAAACCCATAACAACAATCTTGTTTCCTGTACCAATTTGTACATAAATGGCTCTGATAAAAAAAACTTCGTATGTTAATAAAGCTTTGCATTTGGCGTAAAAAATACTGTTGAAGCCAAAGCTTGGCTTGATAAAAATGATTTGGACTTTGCACCAGGAAAATCAATCATTGAGAAGTGGTTCATAATCGACCTCATAATCGACCAAAAACAACAACGAATTGATGATCCTGAGCTATGTTTGAAGCTGTTCCACTATGAAAAACCCGAAGTTAGGCGTCGATATGTGGCAACGGATGAAACATGGATCCATCATTTCACACTTGAATTGAAACGATTGTCATCTGAGTGGGCTGCACGTAGTGAACCGACTCCACTACGTGTGAACACGCAACAGCCGGCTGGCAAGGTTAAGGTATCGGTATTTCGGGATTCGCATGGTATAATATTCATCAACTATTCTGAAAAGGGAAAAACCATCAACGGCGACTATTACATAGAATTATTGAAGCGTTTGAAAAACGAAAACGCGGAAAACGGCCCCATTTGAAGAAAAAGAAAGTACTGTTCCATCAACACAATGCACTGTGTCACAAATCAATGGAAACAATGGCAAAATTGGGTGAATTAGGCTTGGAATTTCTTTCGCATCCACCGTATTCTCCAGATCTGGCTTCCAGTAACTTATTTCTGTTTTCAGACCTCAAGAGAATGCTCGCTGTGATGAAATTCAGCGCCGATGAACAGGTAATCAAAACTGTTTTGAGACTAAAGACAAATCGTACTATGAGAATGGTATCAACAAATTGTATCACCGCTATAATCATTGTATCGGCCTCGAAGGCAACTATATTGAATAAATTGATGTTCCGTGGCACATTCATCAGCTCGTTAAGACAGTCACCATCCTATGTCGAATTTTGGTTTTGTATTTTCACCCTAATATTTGTCAAGAAACTGTTCAGTCGTTTGTGATTTCAACTGTGAATTTTGTGTTTGATGAATTTCAATTCTGGCTTCCTCGATTGATGACCTATTTATTTTGTAGAAATTCATATTGAATATAGGATAAAAAATATAGCTGTTACTTGTTACGACCGGTCTCGGTTTGTTAGACCATCCACCACAGACCAGTTACTTTTAAATGGTCTAACAAACCGAAACCGGTCATAACGAATAAAAATAATAGCATAAATCAGACGAAAGCTATTTTTCTTCATTCTATATTCAATTCTGGCCTAATTTTTTTCGAACAACAAATAGGTAGATTTAAGAGTGTCTTCAATGATGGTGTGTTTATTGCTTCTGTTATTCCCAAACAAGTAGCTGCTTGTTCCATTGCTGGATAGTAAACCAGAATTATATATATTACAATGGGTTTGATCACCATTGATGTGTGCATACTGTCTTGTTTCGAACCCTATGCCATTCCATCGGTATGCCTGATGCAATCTAGGTGTAAGTATTTTTGAACTATATGTGACTCTCGGGGCCAAATTATGCATCATACTCACAATTTCAGGCACTGACATTGTCCTTCATGACAGTAACTAGAGCCTAAGTCTACTGAGATACTTCGAATGAAAATGTAAATCTGATAAAATCCACCAATACAATGAACAGATATAGGAAATAAAAATAAAATTGAATTGCAACACTTCATTAATTCACATAACCTCAGGAAATTTAGACAATATTTCTTCAATTCAAACTCCTCCTTGAATATCCAACTCATTCGTTGATGAAACATGTTCAACAGGCTTGTTTCATGATTTTTGGTTTATAGTTCACTTAATAGAAATTTTAAATTGAAAAACAGTGCACTTTGTTTCATCTCTCTAAGTACCGTAGTTTTCCCCTAATTAATAATTAAAAATCAAATGTGGTAGGGTGATGACGTCACGCCCCTATTTCCGCTTCTTGTTCGATTGACCAATAAGAACAATAGAAATAATTAACATTGCCAAATCGTAAAATTTACGAAGCCTATAATTATTAATTTGAATATGGAAGTGTATATGAACCGGTTAACGTTCCAATTGATGAAAATTATTCACATGGAATGAAATGTACACGAAAACTCATGTTTGCAAATAAGTTCTATATCTAAAATCAGTACACAAAGTCGATAGATTACAAAATATTTACCTAAACTATGATTTTATGCATTATTTAATAATATACAGTTATTAATATCAAAAAATATAGCAAACTGTATTAAAGAATCATTTCAAATATTCAATTTATACTATAATCCTCGATCTGTACAACTGCGATTTATTATAAAAAAAAAACTGATTCCTACATACATACCTCTTTATAATCTAGCTACTAAATTCAAGCGTTAGAGGCTCGCTTGGGTAATCTGTTGAATCTTCCAAAACAAACGAGGAAGGTTGAATGAGGTCAAGTATAGCCAGAATTGATTGTATAGTCGAAGTAACTGATATAGTAATGTTAAAGGTGTCGGCGAAGTCAAATGCAAGAAAAACCAATACAAAGGAATTATGCCGCCACGAATTAGTCCACGTGGACTGAAGAATTGGCGGTTCGTATTGGATAATTTTCACTAACTATTTTTATGATTGGCTGAAGAGTCATAAAATCAAATTTTAAGTCATGTTACGGTGACCCACAGAATGTAGCGATGAGGACCGCCGTTGTGTGTGTTATTAAAAGGGAACTGCTGGAAGGTAGGGGGCACTATATCTTTTACTTGGACTATACTCGAATTGATGCAACAAAAGCTTTTGAGGTAATACCATTAATCATATGAAAAAATTAAATGAAGTAAAATGTATCATACTTTCAGCAACAGTATCAACTCCAGAGATAATACTTTCTGTGGAGAATACTTGAAGTTGAAATGAAAAACTGTGTCATCAAATTCAACATTTTCTTCTTCCTTTCATTTATAGTCACTTTTCAAATGATTTCTATAAAGTCTTGGAAGAGTAGAAGGATTCTAGTTCTTTCTTTTCGATACTTTCACCCATTTTTTTCTCATCATTTCATCTTCTGGGAACCTAAACTCATTATATGAAATAACTCACTTATAAACCAATGCGCTTTCTGTTTTCTTGTGCCTTTCCGCACGATTAAAATCAGCACAAGAATGCACCATATTGATATTGAAATATATCTATAAAACACTTTTAAAACATATACAAACTAAACTCGATGAAAAAACGAATTGTTCCTTTGCGAGCTGTCAGTTGAGAAAAGTTGAAACTTAATGTTGCAAAAACAAGCAGAATGGATCCGACATGACATACATTTTCAATGCCGAGTAAAACAATGAATTATGGATATGGGCACTCCATTTTCCTGAGAAAATGAACGATCAACTAAAATTTTGTATAATTATTCATTAATTTTTTTAAGAATAAAGCTAGCAAACAAATAAATATACAATAATAAGATCGCTCGAATCCACGAATTGAGCATAAAAATGGACAATAATATTTGCCTTGATAACTGATTTAGTACAAGTTATATCTAATTATAATTCTAAATAGAATTAAACGAGCTATATTTTCAAATGGTTTTCGAATGCTCATGAACCCTTATAAAATAAATTTGCATTCATGCTACCCTTTTATTTATATGATATTCATTTCAGACATTGTCTATTATCGAAGGATGGGAAGTTTCGATTTAATTTTTAGTTTATCTCGGCCAAGGAGCAGTAAAGTGACTGAAAAGAGAATGTAAACTAATGACATAGAATATGCAGTAAAATAGATACCCTACCTTTTACAAAAAAACATTCTGTAATTATATAATTGTAACAGTTGTATTCACACCGAGTTGACGACAATAACAAAAATGGCGTCTGTCAAATTGTGATCTGTGATTGGATAATTAAAACCGATACATTTGGCAACTCCGCTCTAGACACGATCAATTTTATTGGTCAAGAGGCACGCGGCTGATTTAAATTCTTTCTTTTCGAATTATTCTTTTTCATGCAAATATAAAGAGATTTTGAGACCGATTAGGCTTGATGAGTATAATATACTCCCAACTCGATCAGTCTATAAGCAAACCAGTATTATTTTCCATAGCATATTTTCCATGAAACAAGCCCATTCGAATGGTAACGTAATTCTGAATTTCAATTAAATCGAGAAGAATACGCGAAGTATTGGTGATTCATCTAGTCGCACCAAGTAGATCGGCTATTGTTGACAAATATGATGTTAGTCATTTATGTAGTCTGTTCATATATTCGAACATTGTACTTTCAAACTAATGTTCTTGCTGAAATAGTTTGTTATTCAGGTGATGAAGTTTATTAAATTTGAGAATCGATTTTTTCCTGTTATATCGATGCATTCAGCCGTGAATATTTCAGGAAATATTCATGATAAACCAGCATTATATTGCTAAATAACAAAACTTCAGTTATTGAATGGACATTTATCGATAAAATTTTGAGGAATTGTATTCTATCCATCATTTGAATTTTTCTCAGGAAAATAATTTGGTGAATGAGTTTTGAAATAGAATTATTTCTGATTGTCTCAGTTATCTAAATTTCAATTTTGTCCGGAACTAGCAAGTTTCAAATTTACCGAGCACCTAGACGTTCCAGCAATTCACACCGGAAAAACGTAGATATTGATGGTGATAAAGAATACACCCTATAAATGAATTCAGAATGAAGGCCAGACAATTAAAAAAACCTTACGTGACACGAATACAACCTATTCTACTAGAAAAATTGACCGTTTTCGTGAATGAATTCACAAATCAGTGTCGTGTCTTTCGAAGAAAGAGGAAAATGAATTGAAAACCACAAGGCGAGTTAGTGAAGTATTACCCAATGATTTCATTTTCATAAATCAATCTTGAGTCAATAGCAAAATAAGAAATTGAAATTCAGACAATGTCTCCTTCAATATAGCTGATATAGGGTGTTCATTCTTCATTATAACGTAAAAACGGTGGAAGCTTCAGGCGTTGTGATTAATAGCTAGTTAAGTTACAGAATGAAGATTAAACTACGAGGGAATGAAAGCAATTAACATAAATGGGAAGAAACTAAAGAGATGAAATAACTATCAGCAATTGGTAATTAGTAATAATAGAAGTTATTAGGCTTCCGTGGTCTTGTTGTATTGTATCAGTAATATTTGTTGGGTTTGAGAACTACCGACATCATCTTTATGATTCGTTGTCACACACAAACATTATGGAACATGGGATCTACAATAGAATGGGCGAAAACTAGCTTTGTCAATTGTATTTACGTCTTATTTTCGATGTGATCTGATAACCGACGTATACAAATCTAGTACCACACAGGTCAAAGGAGGAGAACTCAGAAATAGCTTGCATGGGGATTAGTATATATAGCAGGGATTAATCTCGAACGATGAAATAGGGAGATAAAATGTGAAAGGTAACGAACGACTTTTTTATCAATTACTTCAAAGAGTTCAGACAGAATAGGTTATTTACTGAATAGATCCGATATGAAACCTGTTTCCAGACAGCAACAAATCGAAAATTGTCTGAGAACACCAAAATATAGGATAGATCTAGTCTAGGTGTTTTTGGCATAACCTGTATTCGTGAAAATGGGTATATGGAAAAACAACAATGGCTAAACACATATTGAAGAATGAGCATCCCCATTGAAACCATTAAAAAGAGGAAAATTCTAATAGGAAACTCAATGAACTCAAAAAAGCCAGTATAGCTTGGCGTTCTACTTTAATCAACACGCGAATTATATTGTTGAAAAGATTCATTAAGAAGACATTAATTAACCAAACTTAGGGGCACCGATATGATAACAGTCTCTGTATTCTTGAAAAAATATTTAAAAACATTCTTTGAAACATATTTTTATGAGGAATTTATTGTTTATTAGAGTTTTTGGGTCTTTAATCTTTCTCAATGTAAAAAATAAACAATGAAAAACCAATTGAGAATTTGTTAAAATGTAATAAAGGGCCGACCCGAGAAGTTACTGCGTAGGTAATATAAATCACATCAAATTCTCTACTGATTTGGCTATCTTTATTTTTCAAGTTGCGAACATTTTGAGAATATAAAATCTGATACTGCGGTAGATACCATCTGTTGACTGCGAGGAAAAATCTGAATATTCGTCGACAAATAATTCTTGCAATACCAAAACATACAAATATACTGCCATTTTTTCTTCTATAATGTCGCGTCATGCATAAAAAATCTATAAACTTGATAGTTCACTTTTGAATCCACCAAAAAAAAACCTTTAGCCACGAATTCAAAAAATATTTGCTGAGCGTTCAGTAAATTTAACTTAGCACCTGGAAAGCTTTCTAATGTGTTACTTTTTTCTACATCTAATTTTCCCTTTTATCTTTTGATTACTATTGTCCTGATCTATTTCTCAGTATTTCGAATGAAACCGGTTGAAAATCATTGTTATTCACAACTTTCTTGAAACCGGTTGAAGAACAGAAACAGTGCTAAACTATTAGCTGAGTCTAATTGCCATTTATTTACCATGAACGTCTTATGTATTGTCTCATGTATTATTATTTTATATTATATTCTAAGTTACAACATTCGTGATTTGTAGAAATGGTAAATGACGAAAATATTATTATTATTATTATTTTGAAGTTGATGATAGACAGGTAAGCCTTGGCATGAATACCTCATTTCCTCATCATTACCCCTTCCCTCACCTCCATCACCACCATCATCCCTCCCTAAATATGAGTGAATACGAAGATCGTCAGTCAGACCACTGATGCTGATTGAAATCCCTGAAAGAATCAATGAAATTAAAAAGATTAGCTGAAAAATAACAATTATATAGGGAAAAAAACTGAAATTACATTGAAATAAAATACAAGCAACAATTGAGAAATGAAATTAAAGAAATGAAAACTAAAAGATTCCAAGCCAAGTTACTTCACGACGTTTCACAAACCTACAGAGAGACGTTTCGATTGTTAGTATCCACAATCAAACCGTCGTGAAGCAACTTGTCTTCAATTGTTGTTTGTATTTTATTTCATTGTAATTTCAGTTTTTTCGCTTACTATAATTGCTATTTTTCAGCTAATCTTTTTGATTTTGATTCTTTCAGGGTTTTCAAATGATTTTATATCATAATAGAAAATGGAAATCTGAATTAATGAAATGAAACTTTTGATGCTATAAGTTTTATTCAACTACGGCCTACCAGCCTGGATTCTGTATTCTCTAATCGTGACTTCTGCCGTGGAAGCTTATGTTTTTCGCCCAAAAAAGAGCAAGATCCGTTAAGAAACACTCAGTAGCGCGAGGGAAGGTCAGGAGTTCAAGAAATACCAATGAATTGGAACATTATCGTAAAAGCTTCACTCAATTCATAGATGTGAAATTTGGTGTACCGATTCTCGGTTTGAATGACACGTTTTCGATTTCAATTCAGAAGATTTGTGACCAAAGTGTGAGTATCGACTATTATGGTCAAATGACTATAGTACCACTGACAGTGAAGAACGAAAAATATGGCGACTACAGTCAATCATTGAAGAAATAGACCCCATTTGATGAAGATAATAAATAACTTTCCGACCATCCCCCGTAAAATACCATTCGTTTCTAAATATTATGGTCCTTGATCAATTCCTAACGCCAATTCATTTATAACTCATAAGTGACTCGCAAGAAATTCGTAATCAACAGATCGAAAATAGGAAAAAGCGCCAGTCATTTATAAACGATTACGAAGGTTTCCCTTCGTTTTAACGCCATTAGCTCGAATTATTTCAAAACGTTCATGAACTTAAAAATCACACGTTGCGTAATGTTTTATCTAATCCTAAAATACCACGAGAATTTGCAAACTACTGTGCGAGAAGGTAATAAAATCGTAAAGGTTAATTTATGCGAGCATTGAATCTTGATAATATTCACAAGATTTTAGATATACTCTTCTTCATTAACCCATTTGACGAAGCCAACAGGCAATCGTGATTACACCGTGATGTTTTGAAGGCTGAACAGAGAAAAGCAGAAATTCAATTTCTCGCTGTTTCTATCTCAATAACAGTTCAAAATATGCGGGAACAATTACTTTACATTAACAAATAACACTGATGGCTATTTTTCACAAAAATGTCTATGGTTCTCATTCAGAAGCATGGCGTCATTAAAAGTATTTGTGTATAAGATCGTAAAAGAGGTATTCTCACATAATTCTGCGATTTTCAACGTCAGTTTTCTATATTTCAATTGTCCATTTTTCAATCTAAAAATTTTATTTATTCACCTCTCCATTTCAAATATGGATTAATTGAAAACAGTTTCGAAGCAACGGAAGAATATCTAAAGGAACGCATATTCATCATGAGAATCCAGTTTTATGAAAAAAGTGTAAGGTTTTGGAAAAAAGATTGTTGAAAAAGTGATATACTTTCAGGGTTTCCACTATTAGCAGACTGAATTGCTGACAGTACCGGAAAAAAACAATTGGGAATGGTATTTGTTGGAAAATTGAACTTCACAGTAAAAAGGGATTTTTAAGATGTACTGAATTGACTTGTTCAATATTTAACGTTTGTTTGAAGGTGGTTGACAATGTTTCATGGTGCATTTTATTATTTTGAACTTCTATTGTCTAATACGACATAAATTGATTTGAATCCCAAAGAGAGTGTTCCCATATCTGGGTACACTATCGGTAGCCTATCGAAAAACAGGAAATCAGGAATAGCATAACATATTTGGGCTCATCAACATAACATCAAGTGGGTTCAAGCTGGAATCATCCATAAAGAGGAACACTGGTTTAGGAGACAATTTAAATGAGCCGCATACATGTTGTCCAACAACGCATTTAGCTACGCTAGCGTAGGGATACGCAACATATGGAAACCTCTAATCAAGCAGAACACGACCAACTTCCGCCAAACGATCAACTTTCGATAAAACTGATGAAGCGAAGAGAAGGAAGAGGGGGTAATCACTCGAGTGACTTATAAATAGTCAGATCTATGAGGAATAAGTCCAGTTATCACCCGAACGTGACCAACAATTACCAACAATCGAAACCTCGTGAAGTTACTTGGTTTAGTATCTTTTAATTTTTGGTTTTAATTTTTTGTTATTAGTTCAATTTTTTATTTTCTGCTTAATATAATTGTTATTTTTCAGGTAACTTTTTGAATTTCTACAGATTCTTTCAGAAATTTAAAATCAATTTATATCATATCAGACAATGGAAGTCCGAACTAATGAAATGATTCAATATATAATTCTCACATGGAACATCATCCAAAGGGACTTATTCATTAGATAAAGTAAATAAATAGATTTTATGAGAGATGAAAAAATTCGAATAATTTCATCAAATTGACAGATAAGAAACAAAGCCAAAGTATGTCATGATGCTTGATTGAATGGAGAGTATCTGAACCTTCCATAAACTTCATTCTACTTAACAAAACAGTGCTGAGCAGCGTTCTCAGTAGCTACAGGTTTTAGTAAGAAATAATTGACAAAATTGGAAAGAAAAAGATCAATTCATAGTTTGTTTACTAACAACATACATCTAGGTATCCGAAGCACTTTTGGTTACTCAATAAATGTAATAATCTAATAATAAGGCTTGGACGTATAAATATATTCTGCTTGTGGTGTAGGTATATTCATTTTCATAGCCCACTGGTACAGAAATGCTCATAAATGTTGAAAAAATCTGCACAAACAATGACCCTCTTTGATGCAAGGTATCAAAATCAACTCGACCAAAACACAAATCATCCTACTTGGGGGGTACTTTCACAAGGACCCTCAATTAGGAAACCGACCTACGAGAACCCCTGGATAGGGTCCGGAAAAAAGCAAATCTCCTAAAAGGCTTGAGAGGCAAGCTCAGAAGTTGCGCCAGTAAAACTCCTGGACTATGGAGCCATGGTCTACTGTGCGACCTCTCCGATATTATCCCATCGCATACTAACAACTGGAAGGAGGGTACTACGTCACATAGACACTCTGGCCACCACCCTTCTAGAGCCCCGCGGGACTCTAGAAGGATTTCAACAAAGAAGCTCTCGTTTTCCCAAGCCAGGCTCCTGGAAGTTCTGGGGTACATCCCTGAGCGATTCCAAGACATATTATCACCCTAGTTTGCTCGGCTTTCTCAAAAATTTCATTGAACAAATCTTCAGAACGCAATGAATAAATGTTGTTCGTCTTGTTCATTAAACAATCAAATAAAAAAAAACACAGAATTCACATTCAAAATAAATTACTCGTTGAAAAATATTACAAAATAGTTTTCAAACTTGGTAACATGGTAATGTCGCTGTTTTTTCTCGTTTACATTCTAGAAATACGGCACTGATCCGAATTTCAATAAAAAAGTAACCATCATACATGCAGGAGACCTACTTTCAAAAGAACCGCTAAGCACTCCGATCTCGTAAGATCAAAGATCAGACAAGTTCATATAGAAAAGGGTTACTCAAGTTCACGATTGACCAACTGATACGGATCGAAATATTCGCAAGGCATCTTATTCCCAATTTAGTTTCGGAGGTCAAAAAAATCAGAGAATCTTATAGTATTGAATAACTATAACTATGTTATATATAAAGGTCGTTTCTTTTATCATGTCACTACATGAATATAGCAATGTTACTACATTGCTATATTCTAAACCATAACAGATACGAAGACGATTAAATGAGAAAAAGAGTAACTGTCATCGGGAACAATACAACGGTCGAAGAAAATTTACGGGGACTCGAGTTATACGGGAAAAACAATAATGCCGTTTTTCGTTTCTTTCGAATGGAATTGTTTTTTGGAGAATATCAAAAAATTCAAAAGGAAAATGTTATTGTATTCGAAGTGTATGATGTAATAATAAATATTCGTATTCAATAAAATGTTTCTAGTCAACATGGCCACCATCAACTTTTTTTTGATACGGACCTACCTTTTTTATTACAGATATTGATAGAGCGATAAATTCACAATCCAACGGTATGTCATATTTGATATTTTCATAGCGTTTCATTTGAAAAAAGCACCATCATCAGTGACCACAATCAAACAGAAAAACTATTTATTTTATCATGAACCAAACCAAAATCAAACTAATACGGAAAATTGAAGCTACATGGCAATCTGCATTAAATGCTCGAATCTTTTTGTTGAATACGCATAAGTAGTCGGTCCAGACAATTTCTGTGGCAATTTTCTGGCATAATAGAAGTAATACTAATACATGCATCTATAATTTTTTTGTTTGAGATGGTCTATATCTGTACTTGGTGCTGAAAAACCTTTAGTTATCCCCAAACAAAAAATCTAAAGGAGTAAAATCTGGGAATCGAGCTGGCCAGTTAATTGGTCCATTGATTCCAATCCATTTTCTTGGGAATATTGCATCTAAATGTT